>JAWQFJ010000293.1:100000-125000 GCA_034096865.1 Theodoxus fluviatilis | reverse complement strand
GCTTGCATCTCACAGACTTGCTGGGGACTGGCCTGGTGAGCGATTGACATCGTATAATTGCCTGGAAACAGTTCTTGAAGAAAAAATTATATGTCAGGTTGACTAACCCACGATGTTCTGTCCTCTACTCCAGATACTGTGCGAGGATGGATGGATGGGGTCTTACGGTCTATCAGTCTTTCTAGGCTACGTAAGGCCAGTAAGCACGAAAATCACTAGAATAGTACAGAGTAAGAGTAAATCAAGTCACGATGTCCCTATTAATTCGCCTCTTGCGAATAGTCTAGGGAGACGTGGTGGGTCTATTTAGACTCCTACCCCACAGGGGGCTACTATGCGAGGTTTCTCATGAACAATCCTAACGCATCATACGCGATCGTTTCGACAAGTACATTTATTTACAACGTTTCAGAAACAAGCGCCCGCGGTCAGCACTGGCGAAGCCAAAGCCTTCCTCCTGCAGGAACCCGTCCACACAGGCGCTCGCTGTGAGCGCTCATCTCTGAACGATAGAAACACCTTTCGAAAGGAAACGACCCTCTGGTGCCGCGAGAGGATCGCGTGTGATGCGCTAGGATTGCTTCAGGGAAACCCGCCTCTCCTCTCTACGTTCTGCATCGGCTTTCCAGGTGCAACATGGGAGAGTAACCGAGCGCAGACTCGGACAGAGGGCGTATGCTGGACTCCGTCTGAAGCGCCCTACCTGAAACTCAGATTCTGCCCAAATCTGATCGATATTTTCAGGCAGCATCTAAAAACTTACCAGTTTAACACATATGCCACACACGACTTCTGATTGGTGTGCGCTGCAAGCAACTCTATTGGAGTCGGGGCAAATGGTATATAAGTAATAAGGATGATGTAGAAGAAGAAGAAGAAGAAGAAGAAGAAGAAGAAGAAGAAGAAGAAGAAGAAGAAGAAGAAGAAGAAGAAGAAGAAGAAGAAGAAGGAGGAGGAGGAGGAGGAGGAGGAGGAGGAGGAGGAGGAGGAGGAGGAGGAGGAGGAGGAGGAGGAAGAAGAGGAAGAAGAAGAAGAAGAAGAAGAAGAAGAAGAAGAAGAAGAAGAAGAAGAAGAAGAAGAAGAAGAAGAAGAAGAAGAAGAAGAAGAAGAAGAAGAAGAAGAAGAAGAAAAGAAGAAGAAAAGAAGAAGAAGGAAAGAAGGAGAAGGAGAAGAAGGAGGAGGAGGAGGAGGAGGAGGAGGAGGAGGAGGAGGAGGAGGAGGAGGAGGAGGAGGAGGAGGAGGAGGAGGAGGAGGAGGAGAAGAAGGTGAAGTTGGTCCGTACGAGACTAGCTTTCTTCACCATTCCTGAAGAATAAGACCTGAAGTCATCACCTGACTCGTCCGTGTGCCAGCAACGCCATTCCATCGTTCCACGGGACTGAAACATGGCTGCTGCTTCGGTAAAGTCCATTCGAAGAGGCGTCGCTACTAAATAATCATTGCACACTGGTGTAGTTCGATAGGAGCTGTCTACGGAAGCAGTCTAGCGAGTCTTGGTAAAGGCTCCTACACACGTACCGGTTGTCCCCCGGTTTTGCTGCCGATCCGGTCGAGAATCGGAACGGTTGATTCATTTGCATACAATCCGGCCCGGTTCTTGTCCATAGGGCAGGCTCTATTCCCCGACCCGGTCTCGACCGATTTGTATGCCGGGCGACGCGAGAAGGACGAGAATCTCGCGACTACTTGCCAATTTAAATGGCGGAGATGTCTCCGCTTTGCACAGAAAACGGTGTATTTGGGGGATACTAAAACCCCATCCAAAGAAAATGTAAGCCATGAACAGCATTAATTTATCAAAGCTGTATGTTGAATGCATCAATAGGTCGTGAAAGCTCGTACATTTTACAATTCGCAATGCAGGTCACACGCATTCATCTACACGCCGAAAGCATCTGTCCGCGGATCGAATTTTATCGTTGCGTCTTCGCATAGAGCTACAGCCTACACGTCGAAAGCGTCTGTTGGCATTAATTTATCAAAGCTGTATGTTGAATGCATCAATAGGTCGTGAAAGCTCGTACATTTTACAATTCGCAATGCAGGTCACACGCATTCATCTACACGCCGAAAGCATCTGTCTGCAGATCGAATTTTATCCTTGCGTCTTCGCATAATGCTACAGCCTACACGTCGAAAGCTTCTGTTGGCATTAATTTATCAAAGCTGTATGTTGAATGCATCAATAGGTCGTGAAAGCTCGTACATTTTACAATTCGCAATGCAGGTCACACGCATTCATCTACACGCCGAAAGCATCTGTCCGCGGATCGAATTTTGTCGTTGCATCTTCGCATCGTCTGTTGCCATAGTTCGCCCAAGGGACGTAACTCTAAATTCTGACATCGCTTCATGAAAATGAAAATCACTCAAGTTCGCGGTCTCAGTGTAATCGTTGCGTGTGGCTGTCAACCCGATTTATACACGCACGGTCAGACCGGATCGGGAGCAAAATCGACTTGAAAACCGGTACGTGTATAGGCGCCTTAAGGTGAAAGCTCCTTAAACGTCCCTGTGCCTCTCTGCTGATCGCACGTGTTTTCGTGGGAAATATCTGTACCGTGGCGCGTGCAACTGTAATATATAGAATGAATAAAAACAACTCCATTGCAAAAATAGCTCGCACAGCAGCAAATCCGTCGCTTGTCGGAGAAATTTCAAACAAAAAAACGTGCAATAGTGGAGTCAATATAAAAAGCAACAAGGGAGGTAACTCTCTGATGATTTCCGTCGACTTTTTCCCCTACGGTATACTTTTTTGCACGCTACAGCAAAGACTATATATTGTGTAGCTATATAATCTTTGGCTACAGTGCCTCTTACAATGTCCACGATCATTCGGCACAGGCATAAGACAATTACTCTTTGGTCTGTGAATGTAACCGCGTCGTGCACGTGATCAACAACTGTACCTCTTTTAAAAGTTTAACTCAAACTTTAAGTATTCCGTTTTCATTTCATGGTTTTTTCATCCAATGCGTGTAATGTCTGATCGAGAGAGAGAGAGAGAGAGAGAGAGAGAGACACACAGAGAGAGACACAGAGAGAGAACGAGAGAGAGAGAGAGAGAGAGAGAGAGAGAGAGAGAGAGAGAGAGAGAGAGAGAGAGAGAGAGAGAGAGAGAGAGAGAGAGAGTGCAGACGAGCTCGGAAGGTTACTTTTTGCAAGTAGGAATAGAACTAAATTGTCAGCATGGCTGCAACAGAACGTGTTCGTATGAAAAAAGGGAAAACAATCGACCACAGGACGAACCCTAAAAACGTCAGCTTTATTCCATGCAAGGCAGTCCTGCTTGGAGGCTTCTTGTCTGTTAGGCAAAAACTAAGTGTTTATCATTTGGGGACAAGTCCGGCAAGGGTGTATATGGAATCCCGCCATGTAGCATTAACATGCTAGATATTCATAGTAGTAAAGGTAGGGGTGGGGGAAATATGCTATGTGAATAATAATTGCCAACACCAATATATGGAACTGCTTGCAATGAAATAAGACAATTATATTATAAGTTTTTGCTGTTAAACTATTGTCAGCAGCACTATTAATGATATACAAAGAACAAATTATGTAATATTCATTTTTTTTTAAAGAAACGTTTCCATCCTCTATGTCCGTCTTGTGTACACCCTAAACTAGCCATGACTAACCACTATTCCTGGCTTACTAAAAATATGAACTTACATGTTCCACCTACACAACCAGCAGAGGATGCATCGTCATGATTTTGCATAACCAACATCTGACAGTGCATGAGTGCACATCACAAGTCCTTCCATCAAACTCGTTCACCTTCCCTCTGTTGATCAGTTCTTTGAAACAGGAGAGTCACTGAATGGCATTGGGTTAAAGGAGAGCATGCCAGTTTGGACCTGAGTTGAAAGCAGAAGGCAAGTACTGAATTCTCACAATCCAAGATTCAGATGAAACCAGCCGAACTGAATACTTGTTGCCCTTTTTGGACTTCTCACTATTACAAACCTCTCATGACCAGAGGCTCTGAATAAAGGTAAATGTGTGAATTAATACAGCATCTAAACACCCACATCTGGAAGTAAAAGCATTTACACGTGACCCCAAGATCACTGGGTTGCTTTATCAATCTCTTACACATTGCAATGCATCTGAAGTTCTTAGTGCTCTCTGGGTCTGGTTGAGGCACCTTCTGTCCAGTTGTGCTAGTATCAACATCTGACATTAGCATGACTTATGTGCTCTCTGTAATATGATAGGACCAATATAACTTCAAGCACAATGGAGGATATTGAATTGAAGATAAGACGAATGACATAGTAGAAACGACATGTATGCAAAACAAAAAGCTTCAAGATTTAAATACATACAATATTTACCTCAAAACCAATACTAGTTATGATGTTTACAGCTTCACACAACTTGGTTAAGAACTTAATTAAAAAACCGGATTGTTAGTATTAAACTATCAAACGACATTACTAATTCTACATACATTTGAATATCAAAGATTAGTCAAAACGTTGTTTTGAACAACAGCATAAAAAGGTTAAAAATATCATGGGAGTGAACAATGAAAGGAAAAATCCCATCTGGTTCTCTGTCCAGAATGGCTCTCAAGAGAGCTGATGTTTCACTGAATTATCCCATAACACAATGCGTAGTCTACATTTCCTTAACAACAGGCAAGAATCAACATTAAAACCTGAGATAGCACATCTACAAGCGTTCTCTTCTTTATTTTCAAGATACAGACTTGGATGTTCTATGTGCCAAGTGGTAACTGTTTTTGTACATTTGCTGCATAGTCTGAAGCAAGCAGACACTCCTTTGCAAGGGTGGGATTAAATGGTCAACCAAGTCATCCCAAGTGAATTCCTTCTGTTAATGTCCCTGCCAGAAGGCACGTGTCATACAAATATCACCGAGATAACACCAAAGACATCAGAGGGAAGAAAAAGGTTCAGGAAAGGCAAGAGAAAATCTGCAGGGCAAGACTTCAGGCTATTGATTTTGAAGTCATCACTACTGAGCTTATCTAGCAATGCTGCTCAAAAGCCATGTTTCGAACACAACCAGCACTTGGGCTTACCAAGATCAACAAGGTCTAGCTCTGGCCCAGTACAACAAGAAGCTGAGGTATAAAGTCTTCCACAACAAAAACAATACAGCCATAGAGACATATCATCATGAAGTCAATGGCTCTCTTCAAGCGGAAGCACAAAAAAGCACACAGAGTATCAGGAAAAAACTTGTTCAACAGAAATCTAAATGGCTTAGTACATACTTGCTGTGATCTAGCATGAAATGAGGAATTTCAAGCATCTGGAGTGCAGATATTGTGGCAAAAGATCTGATGCAGTAAGATATTGCCCCAAACCAGCAAAAACCAAAACATAATAAAATACTGACAACTAACCTGGACATATCATCAAGAATACGAAATGCTACGACTTTCAGCGTGGTTTCTCGGATTCTAATGTTGAACATAAACCTCGTCTCGTGAATTTTTTTCATCATCACAATATGAAATGATTTGAATGGTAGCATGAATAACCTCAACAATGACACAATGTAGTTTGTAAACAGTTATGTAACTTATTATATCCTTCTCCAAATCGGAGTATAAATCAAAATTGAATTCAAAGAGTAACCCAACCCACTCCCCCCCCCAACCCCCCCCCCCCCCCAAAAAAAAAGAAAAAAGAGAGCATTTTTTTCATATTCATAATGTTTTCTTTTTAAAATTGTCCTGCTACATAAATCAACGAGGACATGAAGTGCTAATTTAATAACAAATATGTATATCAAACATTAATTCTGATAGCAGAATGTGAGAGTTCATCTAAAAAAGCAGCAAGAATTTAGAAATGAGAGGGCTGCAACATCAACAACAAGATGACTGCTGAAGCACAAGAGAGTCAAACAAAGGTCACATGCTAGGACCAGTACAGATGGGAACTGAAGAACTGAGACCCAGGAATCTGGGTCCAGGATCCACTGCAGGAGGAGGCTGGCAGGCAGATGGCGGGCAGTCACTGCCTCATTGCTTATGAGTACATGGTGGACTGGGTGTACTGTAAAGGAAACGGACAGAGGTCTTGTTATGATGATCATTCACTGAAAGCAGGGTTTTCTCTCAAATATATGTGAGCACATATATTCTGCAATCTACACATACACATATATTTCTCTGTAGGTGCCTGATTGGATCTGCCTGCCGGTCATGGTCAACTCCAGCTCTAAACGTCAAGTACTGGAATGCATTTATAACATTATCAGACAGTAGTCTTGTAGAACATGACAAGTGACAGCTTGCTCTCTTATAGATCCATTCATTCTTTGTGATCACTTGGCCACTCATCCACTCTCTGAAGTACTGGAAGTAACAAGCAATTACATGCTTGTTCTGTCAAATCTATTCCAAATAAATTTATATAATAATTTTCTCATCAGACATTCACATTCACTTAAACCACCTGAGCAACCATCCACACTTGGTCATTATTCTGGCAAGATGTACAACCATCACTTACTGCATCCACGTCCATTGCTGCAAAGCCCTTGCCCTCCACCTCCATGGACTTGTAGGTAGCTAAAAACAACACCAAAAGTTACTGTGTTTTTATTCTACCAGTCACAAAGGCTGCAACAATATCTGACCACTTAATATTTATTTTGAACAGACCATTAGACTCTGTCTGTCTGTCTGTCTGTCTGTCTGTCTGTCTGTCTGTCTGTCTGTCTGTCTGTCTGTCTGTCTGTCTCTCTGTCTGTCTGTCTGTCAGTCTGTCTGTCTGTCTGTCTGTCTGTCTGTCTGTCTGTCTGTCTGCCTGTCTCTCTGTCTGTCTGTCTGTCTGTCTGTCACTCTGTCTGTCTGTCTCTCTGTCTGTCTGTCTGCCTGTCTGTCTGTCTGTCTGTCTGTCTGTCTGTCTGTCTGTCTGTCTGTCTGTCTGTCTGTCTGTCTGTCTGTCTGTCTGTCTCTCTCTCTCTCTCTCTGTATAATCATTAGTAAGCCATATGCAATTATATGTACAAGTGCACCATGTTTTAAATAAATTGTCCTTTGGTAATTCATATAACTTAACAGCATATTGCCACTTTAGTCACAATTCCAACTTAGATACCTCTCTTTAGTCACTAAGCCGAATCTCTTGCTAAGCGTCACAAGGCGCCAAAGTGGATAAATGAGAATGTATCGTGGGGGGCTTGATATCATAGATATGAGGAGAGCACTCAGGAATATCCTACATACAAGTCAGGCAACCAATGGGCGACTTACTGAGGATCGTCTTCAGACGGATGGCGCAGACGATGAAGTCGCCAAACTCCACTTGGCCCTCCCTGTTGCTGTAGCGCATGACCAGGGACTGGAAGGTCTTGTTGCTCACCCGGAATCCTGCAAATCAGTGCTGAGTAAGACCAGGCACCACCACCTTTCTCATGCTTGACCATGGAGATGCAAGCACATCTCTGCATGATACTAATGCAAGATGGTGCTCATGCACTATGAAACAATGAGAATGTCACAAGCCACTGGAAAGGAGGAGGAACAAAATGTGTATGTTTATAGTTGTGATAGTCATATTGGTATGGAGTGACTGAAAATTGACCACGCCTGGAAACATGTTTTATTTGTTGTCTAACTGAAATCTTGATACCATACTGTCCCTGACTGCCTGTCTTCACCCCCTGCTGCCATTCCCTGAGTAACCTTGCTGCCAGCTGAGCCTAGCCCCAAATTCTCCCTCTCATGCTTCCTACTTAGCCTGATTTTTCTAGATATGTTGTTCTGAAATGTAGTGCTCAAGTGACGGCCTTGGTACAGAGCTGCCTGCCACTCCTGTCACAGTCACTAAATTTATAAAATGACTGAGAAAGCTGGTTGACTAGCACACACCTTCCTTCCTGTCACAGTCACTAAATTTATAAAATGACTGAGGAAGCTGGTTGACTAGCACACACCTTCCTTACTCAACAAGGGGTGGAACTGATGTTGTAGAATGCAAGGTGAAGATATGTAGTGAGCAAAACATTTAAACAAGATGGATCTACTAGCATGGCAACGAACTACTTACCCACAGAGTTGAGAGCAGTGCGAAGCTCATTGGAACTCAGGTGGCCGCTCTTGTCTGCATCATACTCCTTGAACACGGCCTAGACACCAAACATATGATGGAAAAAGTTAATCTTCAAAGCGCACTCTCTGCAGTAAGTACAAAGAACTCAAAGATATTACATTAATCTTAATTAAGCAAACTATTCTAAATATATATATTTTATATCCTCACAGAAACCCAATTATATGACTTTATAGCATTGTGATTACATCCAAATACCATACCTCAACAGGGAACAAAAAGCTGTCAGGAGCTAGTCCAGTTTGAAAGGCAGATTCATAAAATGTTCAAAGATTGTGTTATTGAACATATGCATGACAAAACAAGGCTAAAGTTGGGAAAATGAGAGATGTTTCAACCACAAAATTATTTTTCAATCATGCATATTTCTGAGAAAAAAAGCATGTTTGCTGTTGAATTCTATATTTTCCCACAGTAATATAAACCTCCAGAAAGCTGTTTTATTACATAGTGAGCTGAAGATTTTTCTCAGTGTTACCTCAAAAACTTAAACCATCTTCAGCCTTCTTTCTAATGCACGGTCACATATCTCTTTTACATAGAAAAATAATCTGATTTCTGATAAGAGTTATTAAGATTTTCATATCTGCTGTCAAACTCTCCTGGTTGGTGGCCACACAGGCACCAATGTTTTTTGTAATGGAGAACTTCTATTATTTGATCAGATATTTGCTTTAATTACACCAACATTATAGCCATAAGTTTCATGTCTGCAGCTGTCCAGATTCCTAATACTGGTCAGCAGGCCTAACATCAATGCTCCAACACTTCACATTCAGGTGACACAGGTGTTGTTACCCACTCCTCACCTTCCACTTCCTGAGGTCATTCCACAGGGCCTTGAACTCATCATAGCCCAGCTTGCCAGAAAGGTCACCCTGATGAAGGTCAAGGATTTACAAAGGGTTTTGGCAAAGGTTTAACAATAGAATGCACTAATACCTAAGACTAGTTGCACAGGAGTAGGCACAAGTACAGACATTTCAGTGGGAGAAGAAAGCACATATTTGTATAGGATTGCCTGCACAACTTGACACTTGAATGTCACTCTGTGCTTCTCAGTTAGCAGAATGATGCATTTGATGTTTTATCTTCAAATTTTCAAATTACTGATCAGATAATGTGTTTGATAACAAACGTCAGACTCGTTATTTCTATTTTGCATGAAGTTTATTCACAAATGTTTTATGTGAACAAAAAACAAACACACCAACAAAATAATGCACCACTTTTGCAAGGAAAGGATACATCATGCATAGCCACCATACTGCGGCAAGCATCCAATGGGAAGCCCTCAAATGTGAATTCTGCAAAAGAATGCACAGCACAACTTACAACCTTTCTCTTGTGGTAGTAAGGCATGTCATCCCATCAACACTTGTATCTCATGGATAAGAGCAATATAACTGCAACAGTACAAGAGCAATGATTAAACTGCAGTGTCACAATGAGGCACACATGTTGGACAAAATTATTAATCAATACGGCACACACAGTCGGTTAAAAAGGCCGCTGATACTCACAAATAGCGTTAATGTAGCATTGGCAAATCCTAGAGGCAAAGGAATAAGTTACATACTTAAGAACACAACACATCACTAAATGTAATACATATATCACTGTCAAATCTTTACCACTATGATATACAAGTATAAGCATGTAGTCAAAAGCTGATGATTTACTGTATTGCAGTAAAAAGACAGAATGGCATATAAACTTGTGCATGTTAAAGGTTTCTCAAAACCTTAGTTAACAGTTTTTCTCATGCCTCTAGTATTGTTTCTATACCCAATCCTTTGCACTACATGTGCTACACCCTCAACAGTCTACTTTGTTTAGTAGCAAAACCCTTCACCATCTAAAAAGAACATTTTACCAGTCACAAGAATTAGGAAGTGTCGTTGGTTAATACAAAATTACCCCCAAAAATCAGGATGGGAAAACATTAGTGTCCTTTTTAAAGGACGCCAGGCTTAAATCCTTTTTTTCACCAAGTGCAAATCATTTTAATGTGTGATCAGCTTAGGAATATTTAAGAGAGGGAGAGCTTTGAGAAATAAATTGTGTAGCAGTTCATTGACCAAAGCTTGTGTACATAGTAGAGATTTGGGAAAGACAATATCTAAGCAAGCATGAACATTATAGCAGTACTCATTGCAGTGCTGCTACATTCATAACGATAATTCTGCTGATAGGCAACTTAAAAATACAACACATGCTATGAAGAAAACTAATGAACACAAAAGATCTACCAAACTGTCAAACCTGTATGTATAAGCTTGAAGATATGTGATGGTGATCAAAGAGATAAATAATATGACATGATGAGCAGGTTAGAATGATATTAGTACAGGGACCATAGGGATACCAAATAAATGATTTTCAATATACCAGCTGCATACAAGGCATACGAGCTGCACTAGGGAAGAAACTAGTTGGTGGGTTTAAGGGACAATACATGCAACTTTCAGCATCGCATTCTGGGGGATGAGTGCCAGCCACTGATATATTACATTTTAACATGAACTAACATCGTATCAAATGAATGCTGAAAGAAACATTTAGGCAAATTCTCTTCATTGAAAGTTATTGTCAACACAATTTTTTAAAAGTTGGCCCTTTTCTTATGATTATAGAGCAGTAATATTATATCAACCAGTTTATTGACTGTGGTAGATCTGATTGGGTAAAGACTGCACTGCACTCCAGAATGAGATGCTGACAACCAAACACAGGGGATGCTGGGAGGTAGAGAGGGGCTTCATAGAGCAGCCCTTTGCTGGGCGATGACTGGTCTGCTCCTTACCAAACATGTCTTCTGTTAAGGAACAACACACAAAGAGTCATTATGGCACTCACAGCAAAATGGAACCCTGGGAGAGCTCACACATACGAACAATTATGATAAAAAAAAACTCAAAATGTTAACTCAAACCTAGGACTCAAAGCAGTCAATTCATTTTCACAATGTGTGTGTGTATGTATGTGTGTGTATGTGTGTGCATGTGTGTCTCTCTGCATATGCATGAGTCTGTGTCTGTGTGTGTGTGTGTGTGCACGTGTGTGTGTGTGTGTGTGTGTGTGTGTGTGTGTGTGAGTGTGCGAGTGCGTGTGCGTGAGTGTGTGTGCGTGTGTGTAAGTGTGCATGTGTGTATGTCTGCATGTGTCTGTGTGAGTGTGTGTGTGTGTGTGAGTGTGTGTGTGTGTGTGTGTGTGCGCACGAGTGTGACTGCATGTGCAGGTGTGTGGCTGCATGTGTGTGTGTGTGTGTGAGTGTGTGTGTGTGTGGGCGTAAGTGTGCATGTGTGTCTGTCTGCGTGTGCATGTGTGTGTGTGTGTGTGTGTGTGTGTGTGTGTGTGAGTGTGTGTGTGTGTGTGTGTGCGCACGAGTGTGACTGCATGTGCAGGTGTGTGGCTGCATGTGTGTGTGTGTGTGTGAGTGTGTGTGTGTGTGGGCGTAAGTGTGCATGTGTGTCTGTCTGCGTGTGCATGTGTGTGTGTGTGTGTGTGTGTGTGTGTGAGTGTGTGTGTGTGAGTGTGTGTGTGTGTGTGCCTGTGTCTGCGTGTGCAGGTGTGTGTCTGCGTGTGCATGTGTGTGTGCGCATGTGAGTGCATGTGTCTGCAAGTGTGTGTGTGTGTGTGTGTGTGTGTGTGTGTGTGTGTGTGTGTGTGTGTGTGTACGCGTGCATTTGAGTGTGTGTGTCTGCAAGTGTGTGTGTGCATGTGTGTGTGTAAGTGTGAGTGCATGTCTGTATGTGAGTGCTTTCATAAGCTCTGTCAGTTATGTGAGCTATCCCAGGATATTTTTTAAGCAACACACCACAAAACTTGATGATAGCTAATTTACAACTATATCCCTCCTGACCGAAAAAGTCCACAGAGAAATGAAAGACAATAGAAAAGGTACTGAGGCAAAGCACAGAATGAAGATTAACAGAGTAAACTTTGAATTCAGCCTAATATGGTTATTTCTTTATGTTCTTGATACAACATCAAATCAAAACATTTAACTTTATGGAATTAGTATGACATCTGCCAAGCAAGTGCTTTTCATCACATGTCATTGCAAGAGAGAAATCACAGGTCAGTATTTAGATCCTGAAATTGTGTTTGAAATTTTTATTTTATTTTAGGAATTTCTTTAACATAACAGGTATTTGCATGTGACACCCCCCCCCCCCCCCCCCCCCCAATTGATGGGAAAAATGGTTAATCATTTATCATTTTACTGGACAAATATTATTCAGATGTAACCAAACTATAGGAGTATAAAGAAATGTTATAAACGGGGAGATAAAAAGAGATAAGTGAGTGATAGAGAGTGAGAGAGTGAGAGTGAGTGAGAGAGAGAGAGAGAGCTAATGTTAATAGAGGGAAGTTCTGAAGAGCCTAGAAAGACACACAAAGAGGTCTCTAGAATCAAGTAGATCAAGGATAAAGCATCATATTTTTCTCACACATCTAAGAATGATAGTATTTTACAACATGACTTTCACTGAGCATAAAAGACAACAATGATGACATAAATATGCATCAGGTAACAAGATAGCTAGATTATATAACTCTTAACCAGTGAAAATTTCACAGCAAATGAAAGAACATCAATTTAAGACAACATATAAGAACAATATGCACAAATTTCCAAAACATCTATGCATAGGCAAATTCATTCTCTAAGACATCATATTCAAATAACATTCAATATCTATGTGCATCAATTAATATCTTGTTCTTCAAGTTATAAAAGATTTTTTTTAAATCTAGTATATATATGCAAAGCCAGATTGTAATAGAATATTAGAACAAGACAATACTTTAAATTACTTGATGGCACCAAATTTAATCTCATTAAGTATGAACAGCAAACCATCAAATCTACATGTTACACATAACAGTGACATTATTTTAGTCACATAAGAAATGAGATTAAAAACCTTAACTGAACAATAATCTTGTCAAATAATTCCTTTTATATAGATCATTACTTTCTGATGTTTCTACATAATTATCTTCCAGAATGACCAGATAATATCCAAAACAAGACTTCAAGACTTTACTTATGATTAAAAAAGGATTCATTAACATTGATTGAATCAATGCACAAAATAGTTACATTGAGTTTATTTTTGATGCACCACACACTTTCCAACACAAGCACAAAAATCAAGGCAGCATTTGCTGCTAAAGGTCTGTCCATACCTTTGGTGAAGACAGCATTAAGGATGTCACGGAGCTCGTAGGCATCAACTTCCATGTCTTCTCCAGCCATCTGCTTGAAGTTCCTCTTCAGGGTGGTCTCCTGGTTCTTCTCATCCTCGGTGGGGGGAGCCCCTGCCTGGAAAGGCAGCAGTCAGACTTCTAGTTCTGGACACTCATGGGCAGCAGCACAAAAGCCATGCACCATGCAGCTGCCATGCACAGCTGCATGCTTTGGCATGGCAACATGCAGAGCAACACTAGGTGGCTGGGCTCAGACATGATGTACGTAATTGATTCTGAAAAACCAGTGTTCTTGAGGTTATCACTCCATGTAAAGGTGTACAGTAGACCATGGTTTAAATGTTTGGAGGTCAGTTGGTTTTAACTCACATTGAAATGAAGCTAAAATTGTCAATACAATACATTTTTCCAAGTAGTAGATTTATGTGTACATAGAACCTAAATAAAATTGCCCAGTGTCGGTATGATTAAAAACTGCCTGTGTCATTCTACAGTCTGCAGAGTCTAATCATTTCCTTTCAGTCACACATTCATCAACACCTTTTATCTTTATCTAGTCATATAAACAACATGTATGCAGTTCAGTTCATTTTCCTTTTTGGCTATTGGAACAAATTCAACACAATCCCCCACACACCCCACCCTCCAAAAAGCAGAATCAAACTCTGAGCATTGTTACAAGAAGTAACAAATTTAGTGCAAATTAATGGTTCCATAGAGTTGATAATGACTACACAATTTGACAAAATGTTGTGATTCCTTCTCTCCATAGCAGCACATGGCTCAGTGAGTTTCAAGAACGATCACTTTCAAAGATGCCATACTAGCGTCAAACAGCTTGTATAAATCTTTGCTACTATATTCTAGAATGATATTTATAGAAAATTGAAGTCAGACTAAAAGATAACAATTCTAAAGGTTTCCGGATTTGTCACACAGATCATGTGAGAGGTGTTCTTGCATTTTAGCATCAAAGGGGCTACAGACAAAATGACTAAATGAACACTTTCATACACTATGCCAAATCCTATTCACAATTTTCATACTTAGAAAAGATTTATGCAAATGAAAATTTAACTAATCCAAATAAATAAACAGCTAAAAAAAAAAAAATTAAAGCAGCCAAAAGAAAAACAAACTATTTAAATAAAGCATAGGCAAGAAATTACCTTTCAAAGTTGAAACAGTATAGCGTACTGCAGATTGCAAAGCAAGGGTGGCAAATATTTTTGAACTCCAAAACAAAATGGGTTGAAACAAAAGCTAAGCCACACAGACATAATTTATAGCCTTAAAGTCCAACACTACACTAAAACAAGTAGAGCTGCAAACTTATTCTAAATGCTTTATCCAAATATTTAAATCTGTACTGATTCAAAAGAGGGTAACGTTCTAAACATTCTCCAACCCTTCCTTTTTCCCAATGCACTATATAATTAGTAAACACTGAATGAATATTCTTTAAAGTTTCTTGAGAAGTTTAAGCCACAAACTTTATTCTGAAAATTGCATCAATGTTATTGGTGTCAAAATGAGGATGTTGCTGTATAAGTCATCAAGCCATGTAAGAAACTGTGCAGGCACACTCAGCCATACTGTCCATATCAAGTCTCCAATATCATCTAGCCCAAGCCTAAGGACTGAAACAAAGCCTCCTATGAGCACTTATAAGGGACAGGAATGTATTTTTCTACTGCTCCAAAGCATCCCACTTAGGGCCGTTGTGTTTTGCTAGAGAGTTTTGGAGACCTTGATAAGGACATTATTGCTTTTTGCTGATAGCACTCTGGAGATAGCATTGTCAACCTGCTTGACCCTCCTCTTTCCATCAGGGCCAACCTCCTCATGCCAGTTACTCCCCTAGAGAGGACATGCAAATCATTCTGTCAGTGGGACTCAGTTAAAGTCTGAGTGGCAGCATGCAAACATACTGCACTTTTGGAATCTCAAGAATATTCACAACATTACACATGTTCCACATTTGAATTCAACCGAGCCTAATGCAGGCAAAATACATTTCACTCCAGAGCATTCAGTTATGGGTCTCGCAGTGATACACCCTTATTTTTCAATATTTTGTGTATTAATAAGAATTTGCTGACTTACAAAGTGTCATTTTTGTGACAACATCCTTGAGCTCTTGGAATGATGGGAAATCCTTTCTCTTGACAAAATAACTGCATGATTTTCAAGCAATGCAAACAAAATGGAAGAAAGGAAAAAAAACCAAGGGGTTCATTGGACTTATTCCTTGCAAGAAAATTTTCTCGGAGACATGCATTGCATTTCTGTCAACCAGTTGCATGTATTAAAACTGTGTTTGCTTTGTATGTCATGTAGGGTCCCCTGTTCCTATTTTGCAATCCATTTTCTTCTGGACACCAAAGTAAAATGAATTGTTCATTATTAATTGCTCTCTCTCTCTCTCTCTCTCTCTCTCTCTCTCTCTCTCTCTCTCTCTCTCTCTCTCTCTCTCTCTCTCTCTCTCTCTCTCATGCATGCATGCACACGCACACACACACACACATACACACACACATGCACAAGGGCAAATATTAAAACACAGCATGGAATTGAGATGCAGAGCTCTGACATGCTGTAAGAAGCATTCACCAGCACTCAGTCATTGGTCCGCTGCACCATCAGCACCACAGGCTGTACTGGTTGAATCAATGACCCTCATTCTTCACTGTTTACAGTTTGTAAGAACCTTTTGTTATACCAGCAAAATGCACAGACACACATTTGACAAGTATTCACAACAGTTAATAGAAGGTGGACATCCCATTCAACATAAATGCCACTGAAAGGTTTGTAGAAAAAATGACAAGAGTGTTAAAATACAAGTTAATGTAAAACAGTCATGGAGCATTCAATGGACAACGCTCATCAAACATGGTGAGGAAAATTCCATCACGACGTGCATATGAGCGACGTAATGGAAACTTACTCTTCCTGACCCCCTTGCCTGTGTGATGGAATGGGAAAAGCAGTCATAATGAATAAGACAAGTTCATGAGAATGTGTGCATAAATATAGAAAACTTGCTGGAAAATGGATGCACATCAATACCACCTGAAAGGAAAAACGAAAAACAGACAGAGAGAGAGAGAGAGGGAGAGAAGGAAACCAATGCATGTCAATGAGAACCATGAAGCAATTTCATGCAACTATGTTTCTCTTGCTGGTGTTCTACTCCATACTCTCATGCTGGGAATCCTCTATGAAACATGCAATCTACAAGTATGCATCCCAACATCTGCACTGATGCGTACAAACATGTACACACACATACACCCATGCACACACATATGTATGCACACACACACACACACAAACACAATTGCACACACACACACACACAAACACAATTGCACACACACACATACTACATGTACACATCTCCCTTCTGGCAAGGGCTATTGAATGCAATTAATAAATATAACTGGATGGTAGACCCAAATTTCAAACATGAAAACATTTGTGTTTTGAGGAGTGACTAACTAGACTTACAATATCAAACTGGCTCACATACAAATATAAACATCCATTTCAAACTCGTCATTTTGTTATGGATGCCAACAATTGCCAGATAAGCTGATCAACATGTTAAAAACTAAAGAAAAGCACATATAAATGTGTTGTTGCAAGCTTTCCCCTACAATGCCAAAATGCAGAATAATTGTTTACTTTAGGGAGTGATGGTAGGGGATGGGGATGGGGATGGGGGTGAGGGTGGGGGTGGGGGTGGGGGTGGGGGTGCGGGTGGGGTAGGGGTAGGAGTGGAGGTAGGGGATATTTTCAAAGGGTTAGGCCAAGACAAGAGGTCAAACAAATATTTTGAACTTGAGATCTGTTACATATTCATCACTGAACTTCAGGTATGAGATTTCACTTGCTTCATTTTTCTTCTGTTTTGTTGTTGGTCATGCAAAAGTAACAGAGCCCTGAAGGTTATGTCACTACTTTATAATAAACAGGTTGGGTCAAGTGATTTGCTTCACGTTGGTATTAAGACCACACAAAACATTCTTAACTGAAGAGTAAGTCACACCCAAAGCTGTTTCTGAACATGTACAAGCTCAAATTGTGTCTGGTTTTTCTAAGTCTGTACAATGGGTACAACAAATGCTCACAGGATATTATGCATTCTGTCAATCCATCCATCCATCCATCCATCCATCTGTCCATGAATCTATTCATCTGTCTGCTTGCCAACTCCCCCCCCCCCCCCTTTACCATTGCCCACTCCCATTCCCCTCCCCGTGAGAAATTCCATAAATATACATACTCACGCCAACACATACACACGTGTACACATTCTGAATGAATGCCTGGGAAATTGCTGGGAGGGGAAGAGGGAGGCAAAATCCAATGCAGGACAGAAAGGGGAAAAGCGGTGTCATGCTCTCTGTACCTGCTGGGGCATGGATGCTATAGGAGCATGGGGCATGGACGCTATGGGCGCAGCATAAGCGGCTGTAGCTGGGCAGGCTTAATGCCCGTTTGATACCCAATTACCGTCCGCAAAGAGAAAGAAGAGACAGTGAAGCATTCACAGCTAGCAAAGTGAAAAAGACAGGCATCCATCAAATGTATTCTTTTCCATCTATGGCATTCCAGTTTTTATAACTACTCACCAATGCATAGGAGAGATGAGACAGATTTCTTTCAAGAGCACTGTGCATGTTGTACAAGTACTACTATAATTATGAGTAAAATAGATGCACGGAAAGTGTATTCATACAATCTATAGTAATAGAGATGGAAAGAAGTATAGCAATACTGCAAACTTTTCATTCCATAGAATAGAGAATGCATATTAGTATAGAGTTTTTCTTTAAGGAAACATAGAGAAATTTATGACCATTTCCTACAAGATATGCCCTTAAGAATAATTATACAGAAGAAGTTAATTCATCATTCACAATAAATGCAAAGTTGAAGAAATAGATTGATAAGTGTATTGATTTAATACTCATGCAGATTTAATGTAAAGATAGGTATTTATCAAGCGAGAAAACCAGTATGGTGAGAAAGACCCAAATATATGTAATAAAAGCTGATAGGAAATGAAACAAAAATGCAAACTCACAAACCAGTCCCAAAAATTAGAGTAATGAGCGACTTTTTTGAAAATTATCTCCCTTGCCGCCGCTTGGCGGCGCGTCGGCTCTAAGGGGCTTGGTTGGTACACAGGACAAGTTCTTTCGCGTAGATTAGACCTGAGTGTTCGAGGTTTTTTAATTGTTTTCTTGCTGTCACTTTCAAATCTGTTCACAGTACTAGGCTGGCTGGTTTACTTAGATGTGATTTTTTTTAATGCGTGCTAGCTGATATTAGGTTTAGAGCTTGAATTTTCAATGATATTACGCTTACAACTCCAGTGTTCGAACCAATGAAAACCACGGAAAGAGATGGCCGTTTCGTTCCTTGCATCTCATTGGCCAGCTTGTCATGAGGTCAGACTGATCACGCGCTGACCTCATGACAGTTGTAAGCGGAAAAAGCGAGTTGTAAGCGTAGATGTGATTTTTTTAATGCGTGCTAACTGATATTAGGTTTAAAGCTTGAATTTTCAATGATATTACGCTTACAACTCGCTTTTTCCGCTTACAACTGTCATGAGGTCAGCGCGTGATCAGTCTGACCTCATGACAAGCTGGCCAATGAGATGCAAGGAACGAAACGGCCATCTCTTTCCGTGGTTTTCATTGGTTCGAACACTGGAGTTGTAAGCGTAATATCATTGAAAATTCAAGCTCTAAACCTAATATCAGCTAGCACGCATTAAAAAAAATCACATCTAAGTAAACCAGCCAGCCTAGTACTGTGAACAGATTTGAAAGCGACAGCAAGAAAACAATTAAAAAACCTCGAACACTCAGGTCTAATCTACGCGAAAGAACTTGTCCTGTGTACCAACCAAGCCCCTTAGAGCCGACGCGCCGCCAAGCGGCGGCAAGGGAGATAATTTTCAAAAAAGTCGCTCATTAAACAGCTATGAAACTCGTTATAGAAAATATATGCAAATTTAGGCTCACCTGCCATAGATTGAGTGATGAAAATGACCAAATCTCTTTATACAAATGCATAGAAATAACTCCAGATTTTATTTTACAAATGCACACTGTATTTGTGCTCTAGCATAACAGAATTATCTTTTTCTATTTACTCACAAACAAATTCTGCTTCATGGGCAAGATGTTTAACTGGCATTTTGTCACCCACTGTTTTCTTTATATATCCCCCAGTTTCCATCAACATTTTGACATCCACCCACTTACAGGAAATATTGAGTACAAGGGTTTGGACCAATCTGCTCATCCATGTCAGTTTTAATGCGTCATTGTATTTATTTATGTTGATCATTATTAGACCCCCTTTGTCAAAGTCTAACATAAGAGTTTCTCTTTTTATTTTATCTATTTTACCAGACCAAATGAACTATAGAATTCATGTTGTATCTTCTTCATGAAACTGTCTGGTGGTCTGGGTAGATTTATAAGATAGTAAGTAAGTTTGGAAAGTGACAATGCTTTTGTCACCAGGATTTTACCGAATATTGTAAGATTCTGCCGCCTACATGTACTCAAAAGTCTCATGATTTTCTTAAATACCTCTTCAAAATTTAATTCTACCATTCCATGTAAATCTGTTGTGAAAAATATTCCTAACACTTTAAAAGGCTCAGCAGTCCAATTCAGATCTACCTCCCTGCACAATCTTTCCGTAGAGTTAACTTTTGCCCCAATCCAGATTGCCTTAGTTTTTTGAGGATTGATTTTTAATCCAGACATTTCTTTGTATAGGTTTAAGGTGTAGAGGGTGGCTTCCAATGATTTTTCCGTTCCGTCCAAAGTGAACTCGGTGTCATCAGCAAACTGGTTAATGATGTGTTCTTCTTCGTGTATGAGAATTCCTTTTATGCTTTTATTTTTATGTACCAAGATATTAAGGACTTCAGCACAGAGGAGATAAATGTAGCATGACAAAGGATCCCCCTGACGGGTTCCACGCAATATTGGGAAAAAAGAGACCTATGACCATTTTGGAGTACACACGCGTTTGCACCCTTTGTTAAAGTTTGAAACCAATTAGTGATTGAAGTTCCAAAACCAAAAAAAATGAAGGCACTCCTCTGCAAAATTCCTAGACACAGAATCAAAAGCTTTTTCAAAATCAACTAGGAGTAGGAGTCCAGAAATGTTCTGTTCTCTTGCTTCGTATAAAATGTCATAGATTGTCTGTCCGGATGTTTTCTCCTATGTATCTTCCTTTTATGAAACCTTTTTGCTCATCAATTATTATGTGGGGTATCATTTTTTTAAAAGTCTGTTAGCAATACAAGATAAAGCTAGCTTATATACTACATTCAGAAGTGATATAGGGCGCCAGTTTTTCAAGCGAGTTCTATTGCTATCATGCTTGGGTATACAGGTAATTATTCCCTGTTTCTGGACAGACGACAATTCAACTCTTTCATACACCTCGTTAAAGCTTCTGAGAATAAAGATGCCCAGATCCTTCCAGAAGAATTAAAAAAATTCTGCACTAAAGCCATCAGTCCCCAGCGTTTTATTATTTGACATTGATCTAAGTGCATTTGTGAGCTCACCATAAGTCAGAGGACCTTCTATCTCAGCTTTTTGTTCCTCAGTAATTTTCGGTTGTTTTCAACTGACACCACGTCCTGCCAATTTTCATTCTTCCATCCTCTCTCTCTATATATATAAAGTTTCATAAATTTAGCTTGGGCTGCAAGTTAGTCGTTTTGAGCCGTCAGAATATGTCCGTCGTCAGTTACCAACTTGTTTATCACCTTGTCAGTGTAGTGCCTTTTTTCAAGGCTCAAAAAGTATGAAGTACATTTTTCCCCTTCCTCTATCCACCTAACTTTTGATCTAATTATAAGGCATCTTGTTTTCCCCTCTTTCAATAATTCTAATTCCTTTTTTTGCATCTCTAAAAGTTTAAGTTTGTCACTGATATTCCCTACACTTGCTTCCAAGTCAGCCTCTTAACATCTTATGCTTTCTATCAATCTCTTTTCCTCTTCCTCTTTTTCTCTTTTGTGGTTTTTTAAGTATTGTAACGTTTTTGTCGGATAATCATCAATAGATAGTCTATAAATGTACTCAGTGGCATTGTCAACTGCTATTGCCATGGGGAAATCTGCATGAGAGTCTCCTATTTGTCAGACTGAAGTTGAAACAATAGGGCATCTCTTTTATGGATGCAAATACAGCAGATCCCTGTGGGTAAAATTGAGTGATGTCATTAAAGAAAAATGTGATAGAGAAGTAACTTTTACAGAACTAGAGGTACTTTTTGGAAAATTAAATGAAAATGCAAACATCAATCATATCATTTTGCTCGCAAAAAGGCATATTTATCATCAGAGATTGAATGATTTGCTTCCAGACTTTGTTGATTTCACTTTTTATCTGTCCAGTATAATTAAGCTTGAGTATATTGCTGCAAAAAAGAGAGAAAATATTGAAAAGTTCAAAGATAAATGGAGTGAATTTATCAATGCTGGTGTCATTATACTTGTGTAAAATGGAAACTGTGACATTGGTTCATATATGCAAATCTATTGCAGAGGTCTGCAGATGTCTTGTTCTTAATAATGTGCTTGTGGGTGAGGTGGGGTGGAGTGGGGTTGATGGGTGATGGGGCAGTGAGATGGGGGAGGGGCAAGATGAAGGGTGTGTGGGGACATGGGGGAGTTTTTCAGGAGGGTTTGTGTGTTGTTTTTTCTGTGTGTGTGTGTGTTTGTGTGTGTGTGTGTGTGTGTGTGTGTGTGTGTGTGTGTGTGTGAGAGAGAGAGAGAGAGAGTGAGAGAGTGAGAGTAAGTGTGTGTGTGTGTGTGTGTGTGTGTGTGTGTGTGTGTGTGTGAGAGAGAGAGAGTGAGAGTAAGTGCGCGTGTGTGTGTGTGTGTGTGTGTGTGTGTGTGTGTGTGTGTGTGTGTGTTTTGGTCTTAAGCTTCTTTCCTCTTCACTCAGCGCTACTTGTTTTGTGATTTGTGTTGTAAGATATTGTGCGAAATAAAGAATTTAAATACATGTTTAACTGGCATCACCATAGTCTCCACTGAGGCTACAGTGAGGTTTCTAGCGATGCTGACACTCATGGAATGGGAGGATAATGTGCACGGTTGACTCTGGCTTGCTAGGAATCACTGCAACTCTGCAACGCAAGCTTCACTACGACTTTAACCACAGTGCTGAACAGTTTTTTATTCAGTGTCCAGTTGACACTAGGGACTGTATCACATTCTGCTTTGGGCTAGGGAAGAATGTAGCATTCATGAATTCTTCTGAATAGTTTCAGAGCAAAAGAGTGGTCCAACAATTTTCACATTTTCATCATTCATTTATGGTTAGTTTACTCTCATTATTTTTAAATAAATACATGAAAGAGTGCTATTAATATCACATATTGAAATCATAGTTAATAAAAGCATTCCAAGTAGAATTAAATGTACACAGGTGATTAAACCATAAAAAATAATGAAAATCAAAGCACCTTTTCCAAAGAGCATTCATAAAAGGCACGAAATCAAAAGTGTTAAAGAAAAAAAGTTTATGAAAGAATCAGCCTGCTTAAATAATAGATCATTACTCTTGGCATGTTAGTATAGTGGCTTTCCACAAGAGACTTTTATTTTCATGCAGTGCTGGGGATTTGTGAGGCTGTACTACACAGCACAAGGCTTCCATGTGATGGGAGAGAATAGCTCTTCTGTGCATGGGAGGAGACCAAGACTTCTAAAGATCAATTTGAGAGTTTCACAACTGCTCAGGCACGGAGGACTTTGAAAGCTCAGTGTTATATGTGGACTCTGATGGCCAAAGGAAACACTAAGGTATGTTTTTGATTTCAGAATACAAAGAGTCAAGATGTCATGTACTCCTCTCTCATATCTCCTGGTGAATCAGCATGGTGAAATACCCCATGGTCCTGGAGGCATATAAGAATATTCTTGAAGTTGTTTAAGAGTTTTCTATCACTAGTCAGCTTAAGTTTAAGTGTGGTTCTATTGAACTCTTCAAATGGGACAACAAATTCTGAACATTGGCAAAACATGTACATCTCAGGAGGACAAAAGATTTACAAGGGGATACTATTGGAGTAGACTTGCTTCTACTGCATAAGTGCATCTAAACCACCAAATAAATTTCTGTTAAATTTCCTTTCTCAAGACTATGGTCCAGCATCCTAACAATTTATAAAAATTACACATGTTTTCAAAACAGAATAAATGCAGTGCACTGGTTTTTTACAGCTACTGAACATGGCAGCAAATGAAAATAATGCAGAGTGTTTGAAAAAGTCATTAACAGATTTATCTCTGTTTGATCATTACCAGGCAACTCAATAATTTCTGTAGCAATTGATATAGGGAGCAGTCACACAAAAAATACTCTCCACAATGACAAAGGCTACATTTCATTGACCCATAAATGGTTGTTTCATGGTCATAAATTAACAAACATACTGTACATTTTCTACTTCCTCTTTGCTTCTTCATTTGATTTTGACACGCAAACTTTAATTTCCTTTGGCCAGCAAGAAGAAAAGTAGTGGAAAAAAAATGTCATTGCACTCTGCTAATTTTGATAGCAAAGTTCATTCACAGAGAGATGTACAGGCACTATTTTTCTTCATATCCCAGAGAGTAGCTCCCTCATCCATTTCTTCTGATCACGTGAGGATCAACGAGTCATGCCATGCTGTTTTTCCAGGAATAAAATCAGGCAAGGACCCAAAAGAAAAACAGGCAAGACAACAGGTCTTGTCTAGTAGAACAGGGAACAGCGAACCCTGTTGGGCTGAAAAAAGTCTTCAAGGAAGCAAGACACAGCAAGTCACGGCAAGGAAACATCACTTGCCCATGGGGCACCCACACTCCACTTACTGCCGGCTGCGGAATGGGTTGGGGTGGAGGTGCTGGTCTGTGGCGGTGCTAAGCACAGCCAACAACAGAGAGAGTGAAATGATGGTGATGCCCAAAGAGAACTAAACTCAAGGAACATGAGAAGCATTAGCAGTTAGGAGAAATTAAGATGACATAAGTGATGAGAAGTGAAATTGTTAATTTTAAAGGGTGCAGAGAGAACAAAAAAACCACTTCATGATTCCAGGAGATAAACACGGAAACAAATGTGATATGGAAAGAATTATTGTGATTTACTTTGTGCTAGATTACCCATGTTTAACAAGAAAGTATTAATGCTGAAGTGACAATATGGTTGGTTCTTTACAAAGAAAATAAGCAAAAATAATTGTGAATGTTACATCACAAGGACGCCCACAGAACTCTGTATGCTTCACTTTAAACCTTCTCAGGAAACAATTAAGAACTGATTTATTTCAAAGCCACATAAGTTTAAGAAATTGACATTTAAAATTAAAACATTGAAGCATACAGAGTTCTTCAAGGTGCAGGAGAATAGCTAAAATAGAAAAGCAATAACTAGATCACTACAAAATCATTACCAGCTCCAAAACTATATCAAAGTATTGGCACTTTCAGTTTCCAAATCAGTTTTCTACAATAAGAAAAGTGAAATAGGCAAATACGAGTGCAGCATTCAACAGTTGTTAATTAAGCATCACAAAGTACCTTTGACAAATGAAAAGAATAGACAGGAATAGTTGTGTTT
>JAWQFJ010000293.1:37500-95000 GCA_034096865.1 Theodoxus fluviatilis | reverse complement strand
CATCCTGCAGCATGCCAAGAAAGTCTTTGGGTCATGAGGGGTAAAGTTGTAAATAAGTGATAAGTTGCAATATAAAATAATACATTTACCTGTATCCTTATCTTTAGTAAGATAAGTTGCAAGCTATTTCACAGCCTGTGCTTTTTACTGATTACAATACACTAGGATACAATTTCCAAATTTCATTTGATAATCTTTGAAGCTGAGAAGCCAAATAAATCTTGAGAGTGGAAAAAAATAAAGTTAAAAACAAGCAACTTGTTCAACCTGAAGATGAAAACGAATGCAATCGTGATGGCCCATGACACTGATCAACGTTGTTTCCTCAGTTACTTCAGAGGCACATTATTTCAGAAGCACATTTACCCGATATTCAGAGCTTTTAGCAAAAATTATTTATGCAAGTTCAGCTTTTCCCTAACTAATATATAAAACAAAAATCCATCACTTACCAGAACTCTCCATCATCACTGAAAGTCAGCCCCAACTGCTGTTTCTCATCAGCAGAGATGAGGTTCCACTCCTGAGATCTGAAAACAATCACCAACATATCAAGCATCAGTGACTGAAGATGTAAGTGCAGTTACATATTGCAATAACTTTTGTGATATAAACCCCGATTTTCCATTTGTTTCCAAGCCTATGATCACAGTTTACTTGAAGTTTTGGGTAGTTATTGCTAACAATGACAAAGTCAATGACATGAAACCACTGAATTCCTTCATCACAAGTGACCAAATTCAGAAATCATTGAAACATGCTAATTTCAACAAAATGTCATACATTCTGTGCTGCAATAAGTACAGGATTTTGCAATTCACCAAATAACCCATAGGTTTCTACTGAGGATGCAGATTTTGCTTCTGCATAGTCAGAGGCATCACTTGTTCTTGTTCTTTCCTACTAAAGTAGCAACATGACAAAGAAGGTCTTCAATGCCATAGATAGGGCTATGGTCACTGTATGACTGGTTGCAACCTAACTGCTTTATCTTACATGTGCACCTGAGACAGCAGACAGCAAAAGCAAAAGACCCCACAATGGGTAGACAGCAAAGTGCATGGAAATTCATCCATCCTGGAGTTAACCAAAAAAAGTATCTGCTTGACTACAACATCAGGCATTCTACAGTGGACTGAACATTCTGAGTATCTGATATAGTGTGCATAGTGTATAGAGATTTTTGAATTTAAATTAACAAAATTTTAAAAACGTTAATTTTCTCACATACATGTATTTGTGAGAGCAAAATTTATTGGGAAGTATAAATACATTTCTAAATACCAAAATGTGTTCCCCCTGATGGTTTAATGCTCTGCAAATGAAGGAGAGCTCCAATTTCACCCGTGTGTCTGCATCCCATCAGGGCCTGACAGCCCCAACTTGAATGCTCTGATTGGCCAATATCATGGGTTGCTTTTGCTGTCCATCTACCATGTGCCAGGCATGTCACTACAGACAGGAGTAAATGCTGATAAAGAAAAAAATATATACCCTTCCTAATCAACATTTGTTTTTATATTTATATGAAAATGTTTATGGTTCCTCCACCATCCACCCCACCACCCACCCCCAATCAAAATAATCACTGTGCGCTGACCATCAAACACAGCATGAGATAGTGAAAAGCAAACAGGCATTCTATGGAGGACTGCACAGTTCACATTAGACAGGGCAGATGAGAACCTGTACTCACTTGTCACTCCAGGGGCCCTTCCACTCACACTCATTGCCCCAGGGGTTCCGCACTCGCACCATGGGCATCTTGCCCTGCACCTTGCTTGTCTTGATGTCCATCTGGGCAGCAAAGCAGGCAAGGCATGAGCTGCTATTGAACCTGGAGTACTCAAAGTGCCTGCCTAAAGGAGCACTTACACCCTTTGTACTCAAAAGACACCAATCTGACCAAGCAACACAGTCACAATGCATGCCTCTGCATCTCCAGCCCCTACCTCCAAATGAAGAATTAGCATTCATTTCCATGGAATTTGTGCAGGTATTATGAAATAGAGTGGACTTAATTCCTAATCTGTAAGATATGGTCTTGTTTATGTTTATTTATTTATTTTAAAAAAGAAATCTTGAATCTAATCTGTGGAATGATGATTAAACTAAATGCAAAGAAGACAACTGATCGATAGGATTGAGTCACTGACACAAGACCTAACTGAAGATGGTTGAGAGGGTAAATTGAAAATGCATGAAACCATTTTGAATTGTACCTTCGGGTGGAAGTCTTACCTGCATTTTCTGGATGAAAAGAGGTAACTTGCATATGCCCCCTAACTGCCATAATGCACATGCATTGATTCATGTATGAATCTGAGGAATATCTGATGCTGTACTATCATCAGTTGTCCTCATGGGTCTCTACTTATCTTGCCATGATGCACATGCACCCTTTCATATTAATGAATCCCAGAGCCTGATACTGCAACATACACATTAGAAGTTGTCCTAATAAATAATTAATCTCCTCTCTATATCTACCTATATTTGTTATTCAAGGAATAAAGGGGGGAAAGATATCCGACAGAAAAAATACCTGCACCCACAGATTATCTCTTAAGATCCTGTACCGCTCATAGCCACCCATCCTGCTCAATCCTGTACCGCTCATAGCCACCCACCCCATGTGGCTCTTACTTGACTGATTCTTTTTCTCCAAATTGCATAATCCTTACAGGACTGAGGAATGAAACACGTGAATGACTTACAGGACCTTAAGAGTTAATTAAGAAAGAAACTATTTTGCATTCATAAACATCTGTCCCCATCAAAGAAAAAGACAAACGAGGCATAAACAAATGCAACAAAGACAGCTGCTGGACAGCACATGAAAATCAAGGTTCTGCGATTTGCCACCTGCTGACAAAATGCATATCATGACTTGGAAAGCACAAGGTCTGCCTTGCTGTGATGCTCCATGGAGCTATGAAGCCATACATATGCTGTCCTTTCTACTGAGTATTCAATGTTTTACAGGCATGCTGATCAAATGACGAATCAATGAATGGCCGAATTTCCTTAAACATCTAAAATAGTATGACCATATCAACCATAAAAAAGACTAGTTTCCAACATGGTTTTTCATAATACGCCTCTTGATACCTTATGCCAAAGAGAATGAAACCCTGTTTCCTATCGCACTAAAGCTGCTACCTAAAGATATGCTGCAAAAGCCATTCCAGAGGTATATAGTTGCTATGTAGTCGGAAATGTGTACTGCCATTCATTTCCACATAGACATTTCTTTCACTTGCATGACAAGGCAAGTGCACTATGCCTACCCATATTCACATGCATGCCCTTACTTTGATGGTATCCATATCACACTGTAAAAAAATTGCACACTTGATCTGAAAACTGAACTTAGGGTTAGTGAATTCAACTACATGCATGTAAACCTCGGGGGAAACTGAACAAAGCCTCTTATCAGATTAGCACAGATCTGCTTCCATTACAAGGGAACAAATAAAGGAAATATAATCACAGTAATCTTTTGCTCACCATCTCAAAGAACAGGATTCTAGGCCCAAACCTTCCACAACTTGACAGGTTTTCCAAAAGCAATGATAAAACAATACACAGATATGATTTTCAGCAACTTATGTCATATCATTTGCATACACTCTTTTTTTCTCTTAAATGAAGCATATTTTGTATTGCTTTGCTATTTGTCCATCATCAGTTAGGGGTGGCTGTCAGGCTAATGTTAGGTCAGAGTTAATCACAACAGAGTGACTCCTAGGGATGGCACAAACGACAGGCAGCATTAGAGAGAGGAGGAAGAAGCATTACCAGCTTGACTGCAGTGATGCTGTAGGCGTGGCCCATGATCAAGCCATTGCTCAGCTCGGCCTCCAGCTGGGATGGGTCGGCCTGAAAGGGGACACAACAAGTGAGCTGAGTTCAGTACCCTGTCAGAGGCAACATGCAATGACTTCCAAAACCTACCTATCACAACAATATACATGCATATGTATTATCAAAATCAATAGTAGGGCTATCTTTGCTGACCATTTTGATATTCAAATTACTAGAAGCACTTAGCTGTCATATCATGATCCCTCTTGTGTGTGAATAAATCTACATCTTCAACAGTGGTTGACTCTTTTTATCCAAGTGTGCAAATGGCAACAAAATGGTCAAATTTTGAGGAAAAAATTTGATGCATCATCAAAATGTTTGGTGTTTTACAAAAGTTGCAATATTTCAGGGTAAACAACAAAAAGATAATGAAGCTTTATACACAATAACAAAGAAATCTGAAGAAAATCAGGAAAACAAACCAAACAGCTTTGACAACCAAGGTGGATTACTTATGAAAAAATAACACCATTCAGTCACACTGAACACTTAGTCATATGATTTTAAGAAACAACCAAAAACCAAATAATCCTTGCACAGCACTCATGTTCCTGCAAAATCTCCCTGAACTGAAGAGAATCACCACAGACAAAAGCAAAAGGCCAAAACATATGTGCTAGAGAGACCAGCACTTACATCAATGGAGCATCCCATGAGGGCCTTTCGCTCCGTGGCCTTCAGCATGATCTGCAGGAGGTTGGGTGGAGGCTTCTTCAGGTCAAACATCTCAGTCACACCACCTGTGAAGTCCTCCATGGCCTCACTGGTGCTGCCTCCCTTCAGTGACTCATAGGAGCCGTTCAGCCTGGCAGGAAAAACACACTCACACTTCACCAGTGCTTACAAATGTATCACAGGTGTCAAATCTGCTTGGAAAAGAGCAACATTCTCACCTAAAGTGGTTCCAATAATTCCATGAAAGACCAAAAAAAATAAATAGATGTGGTTAAAGTAACATGGCAGCTATAAAAATAGAGATAGTAGGTTGGCCTGAACTTATTAACAAAATAGAAGAGGCCCTATTAAACATAAACCAAACTTTCTTTTGTTGAAAATGCTTTTTTATAACTTTAATAATGGATTCCCAGGGTGCTCATAGGGCAGGGAAGATGGAACAGCATGCAGTTTATTGTTTACCATCAAGTCCTTTCTTTCCTTTTTATTTTGTTTCTGCATGATCCAAAAAAAAGTTTATGGTCAGAAGAAAACATAGTCAGCCAAGTTACCATGACAACTTTTTTTTGGGGGGGTTGCCTAATCAATGTGGAAATACCTGTGGATTCTCCTTGGATATATCCCTACCCAATTTCTGTTCTAGGAAGAAGGAAAGAAGAAGAAAAAGTTTGGAAGATTCTCCTCCCTTTGAGAATTATATTAACTGGGCTGCTCATGCACATCATGTTCAGATATTAATGAAAGGGGTATTAAGGCAGCGTTCAATTCTAAATAGTATATCCAGAAGAATACAGCCAATAAGAACCTGTCAGTATGTAAATAAACACTCCAACTCAAGCTGATAAGCTGAATTTATCCCTCCAGGTTTACTGGAGGTCCTACAGACTTTATTAGTCTGTCTGTCTGTCTGTCTGTCTGTCTGTCCCGTCTCCACGGCCTATATCTCAAAAACTACTGGACGGATTTCCTTGAGATTTTGCACACTGACTGGAAGTTAGGTCCCATTCAATATTATCAAATTTTCAGAATCGAGGTTTGAAAAGAAAGTGACTTTTTTACATTTTGGTGTTTCAATGAAAACAATTCAACAGACTCCATTTTGCAAAATCTGTGACGTCATCATTTGACGTTGTATAAGTGACGTCATTTGCGAGGAGATTTTTTGAGAAGGGTGAATACGCTGTATCTGCGAACACATTTATTCAAGAAAACAGCAAATTTACAATGCACACTTCAATGTCATTGCAAAATTCGATGTAACACACAGCAAAAGATGGTCATCGAAATACAGCCACGGTGTATTAGACTCGACTACGCTCCACAGTCACAGACACAGGAAATCAAAACATTTAAACGTGCATAAACGATGTCTATGGCAAAGAAAACATTTTCTTAGCGTCTATCAACACAACATGGGGCGCAGAAGATTAACAAATGAAGCGCTGCACTACATCTGTAGGTGCTCGGAAGAGGCAAAAAGCGCTCAATTCTCACCCCAACCCTAGAAAGTCCCAGGTGGGAAAGAATACATCAATTTAGGCAANNNGTTAGCTTTTCACACTTAAAGTTAACTTACTTTATTTAAAGATGTTAAGACAACCACATAATATAATGCATTCATTTAATATACATTTCAGTCGCCAAAATGGAGGTCAAGAAAATGGCGGCGCTCACTTAGAAATCGCGAATGCTGTTTCTAACGTAATTTGGTCAAATATAGTTAGAATAGCTTAAATATATCATATTCAAGAATGGGATAAAGATATATATACACTCGTTTCGAAGCCATTTCGAAGACATTAGCCTCGTTACCATCATGACCTACATTTCGGTCACGCTGTGACTGCATTTCAACTCAATCTCAGATGAAGACTTTTTTGTGCTACGAACGTGCCTTTCGCTTGTTAAAATGATCAATCAACTTAATCTAAAAATTAGATACAGTGCTTCAATGTTAAATGACATCTGCAAAGTGAGAAAACCACCCCAAAAAAGCAAACAAGAACTGATACAATACTCACATTGAATTGGAAAAAATGGCGTCGAACGCGGTGCGAGCAAGGCGGAAGTTGCTTCAGAGTTGTTCTCCTTGCTTTCACACACTTTCGTCCTTTTACTGGTTGGCTCACACAGAAAAGTGTGTGAAGTTCTCACACACCTTGAAGTTGCAAATCAACAAATGGGGTCCAGCTTTGCCACTCTGGCTGCATCCGTTTCGTGATATGGAGATACCGAATCCGATGAAAAAATAATGGGGTCCCATTTTAGGAACCCACTTTTTTTTGGGAACCCATTTTCCGGAAGTTTTGGTAGGTTAAAGAACCCACTTTTCGAGGTTTACAAGCACACACACACACACACACACACACACACACACACACACACACACACACACTCTCTCTCTCTCTCTATAAATAAAAAAATCAAAGAAGATCAAAGAAGACAGAGGTGGAATGAAAGAAAAAAGGCAGATCCATCCAGCGATGACAGACATTCAATCATGCAGAGAGTTCAAAAAGCTTGTTGTAAATCAAAACAGAAGCTTACTTGGCATAGGCCTTCTCCAGCAGAGCACTCCAAAACTCATTCTTCTCAGCGGAGTGCATGAAGACCAGCTGATCACGGTAGGTGGGCAGGCGGTCATCCACCACCACCTCGGTCCACTCGCCCTGGTGCCAGAAGTTGAACTTGAAGAGGCCGCAGTAGCCATCCGTGAAGTTCTGCTCCGGCATGACCACACGGCTGAACATGTGCTGGTCACAGGTGAGTGAAGCCACCGCAGCCAGGAGCCAGCAGTCACCTGAGGTATAGAGGTGCATGTATGTGAAATGTTCATGAGTAAGAGTATTGTGCAAAATGGAAAGTGAAAATCTTTGGATACTGCAAGAAACCCATGCCAGCTCTTAATGTGTATGTATGCGCTGCATGATTTCACACACACACACACACACACACACACACACACACACACACACACACACACACACTAACACACACACACATACACACACACAAAAACACACACACTAACACAGACACATACACACACACACACACACACACACACACAAACACTAACACAGACACACACACACACACACACACACACACACACACACACAGAGCACATTAATTAGTCTTGTGTGCTTCCACTTTATACGTATACACAAGCATGCACATAAATATACACTCTAATCATAAGTTTTTCAGTGCAAAAAGAGTACATACATGTATTTGTAGAGATGACAAAGCAATAGAAGCAATGCATCAGAATTTGCAGAGAATGGGCTCTAACAGTAACCTAAAAGTGGACAGGGTTAGGTGAAAACATATGAAAGAAATAGAGCAGAATAAGGGGTGGGGGGTGGGAGGGGAGGGGAAGAAGAAAACATGAAGTGAAATCACAAGAATACTGACCTCTGCTTCCACAGGCTGAAGCATCGAGGTGGATGATTTTTGGGGGCTATATTGCATGAAATATTTATTGGGGGAAATACAAATGCAACCTATTCAACGTTTGTAGTCAACAGAATACATGCATAATTCCCAATTTATGAGTCTACTCCTCTGATCGAGCTCTTGCAGCCTTCAGTGTAACGCCTCGGCAAAACCTCGGGCCCCCATGTTGATGAAATGGATCGGTCCTATTAAGCTTCTATGCAAGGGGAATAACTCCGATGAGGTTGACTCAAAGTAACCACGCCCACACCCACTCAATGCAAGCTTGAAGAGATCCACGGCCTGGATTTTTTCAAAGCGACCCGCTCTGCTCCTTTGTGACAGAGCACCCATGGGCTGCTTTCGATTATACATCAATGGGTGCAGTGTTTAACAATGAGGTCTAAACGGATTTTCATGGACAAGGTCGAGTGATAAATACAACCTCAACACTCCTTCCTTGCAAATGCAACTGCATTTGTATTCACTATGCAGCAACAGCATAAAACTGTCAACATTCCATTGCAGGCGTCACTGCACATAACAGCTCCTTCAACAGGATTTGCATTTCTTTTCAGACTGACCCAAGCTTTACACCACAGAGCAAAACATATTTAGTGCCAGCGAAATCCATAACTTCTTTAATGGAAACCTAAAATAAGTATTCTGAGCAATTTCTAAGACTATGAACAAGATGTCAGCTGCAAGATTGCTCTGGATGGCATTGAAATAATAGTGCAAATTCAGTTGGAGTGAAACTCTGTGGCAAATGAAATAGGCACTTTACAATGCAACCAACGCATTACTAATCAAGCAAGTACACTGGCCATGTAGAAAAAGACATAGAACTGATCCAGAATCTTTTCTATGGGTCTTTTGCAGTTTAGAAGGGAAAGAAAACCTATGCTGGATTGCCTGAGTGCACCAGCCAGCCCACCAATTGTCTGCATGTGAAAAGCTTTTCATTTCATTCCCTGCATTTCCTCTGTTTCCATTCATTGCAGGGGCCACCTGAAAGGGCTTATCCTTTTTTCCAGAGCTAGATCTTTCATGCAAGGCACAAAGGAATGAATGAAGTCCTCACCAAGTTCTCCCTGCTGGACATCGAATCGGCTGGCACCAGCAGAAATAAACTCGGGGTTATTGCAGATCTCCTGTAAGAACAAAAAAGAGAGTGTTAGTTGATGTTTATAAACCAAATAGGAAGTTCACATTCAGATGCTTTGCATCAGTGCAGATATGCTTTATGTCATGAATAGTTTGCATCATAAAAGCAACTGGAAAGTTAATTCACATGGAGTACTAATTAGTAGGAAGAAAAATGGTGTAAATGAAATTTAGAGTTTCTTTTCTTAATGAGGTGCAAAAAGAACTTACATGAAGTCTATGCTTTGGAGTGACAAATGGCACGTTCTAGCATGACATGCAAAACCCATAGTAAACAGCTTTTGTTATTTATTTGTACAAGTACATGGGAAAATGCTATGCTTGGCAATGTATACTGCTGGACTGTACCCAAATCATTCACACCTGTTTCACAAACTATGCTAATGTACTGCACTAAGACATGATATTGCAGCTTCATCCACACTATTTCCCTTTAAATCATTTCAACCCTTCTGAAATAATTGCCCTTATATCCTTCTCCTCCTTTTATTTCATTGATTCTCAAACTGATCGACAAAGTGTTCACCTCCCACACTCCACCACTATCCCACCATGCCCATAGTATCACTCCAGGTACACACACACACACATGTAATGTACATGTACACTCATGCACATACACTCACTCATTCAAACACCCATTTCCTCTCTCTCTCTCTCTCTCTCTCTCTCTCTCTCTCTCTCACACACACACACACACAAACACACACAAACACAAACACACACACACACACACACACACACAAACACACACACACGCAAGCCATGTGCATCGCTTACCATTTCCTCCATACACTAGGGGTTGAGCAAGTAATAGAATTCACAGAAATTGCGAACCTGTATAACTACATGCATGAAAGTGAAATACCACTATAACAGATGACAACCCTTTAACATGATGCAGCTACTCAATGCTTGAGCAGCGAGACGGAAGCAAGGATGTATTCGTGTTGTTGTTGTTTCTTTTAGTGCAAATCTGCTGTTGGAATTGGAAGCAAGGGTATGCGTACAATCTGCGTCTTGCGATTGATTCAATCGAAACGCACTTGGCTGAACTGAGCTGAATTGTGTCAAACTACTCACACACTTGCGCTCCAGCAAAAAAACGACAGCGTGCGTGGGTGAGGTTGGTACGTCCGATTTGTAGCTGTGGGGGAGTAGGGAGGTAACTGAAACACACCTGAGCTGCCCTTCCACCCCAGTGACCCCCGCCCCCTAACCTCCACCCCCCACGGGGTTAGAATGAGCTGGCTTGGAATGTGCTCTGGAGAGGAGATCGAGGTGAAGGTGAGGGCTAGCAGAACAATGAGCTAAGTCGTGGGTTGGCTAGTCAGCACTTCCAATTCCCTCACCAAACAGCTGGCACACAAGCAAGAAGGCACGCGAGCAGTCACCCATGCAAAATGACTGAAGCTCAACAGGAAGTCACGCTTGGAAAACTGCAACGCATTTGATGAAGCTGTGTACTGCCTCTGACGGCTCACACCTCGTCCAGGATGTACACTCTAACCACCCCCCCCCCCACCCCCCCAATGACTAAATCCCACCCCCCACCCCCAATCTGGAGCAATACTTTGAATTGCGCCGAGCTTTGCAGGGCAGGAGGAGGCAGTGTTGGACACCAAGAGAAAAAGGTTTCCGTGTACGCTGCTTTCGCATCGGGTAGTCAGACTCCCTGAAAGTTCTATTCATAGAGAGCAGGCTTATTCATCTTGCCGTGACAGCCCTCGAAGTCACGTGTTTCTGAACGCCTACGAGCAAGGCAGGAATGCACACACACACAGAGACAGAGGGAGACAGAGAGAGAGAGAGAGAGAGAGAGAGAGAGAGAGAGAGAGAGAGAGAGAGAGGGGGGGGGGGGGAGGGGGGGGGGAAAGAAAAAACAGGACGTGAATGTGATTCTAGGCGCTTCAAACTTTTCTTACACTGGAGGATGGTATACACTGATAGACAGTCGGGATATGACGAACAAAAATAAGTTTTAAACATTCTAAATAGCGCTACGCTTCAGAGCTGAGAACTCTGGAGGTAAGCATAGAATAACATAGCGTATCTGTTGTGATCACAGTGCTCTAGCAAAGGATCCAAGAGGCCTTTGTCAGCCAGCCAGGCAGGCTGTCCGGTGGTTTCTACAGGATGCTGCATCACATACATGCATTCACAGTCACTGTATCTTGCAACAAAAGGCAAAACGCACAACACACACACACAACCGCGCACACACACACGCACGCGCACACACACATGCACGCACACACACGCGCGCGCACGCACACCCGCATACATGCACGCACACACGCATACGCACGCACGCACGCACACACACACGCGGGCAGGCTTGCACACATACACTGACAGACACAAATACACAAAACGCACACACACGTGTATCTACAGACACACAGGTGAGAGTGAGTCAGGGCCTCCCGGCAAGATGCCAGTGAGGCGTGTCGGGCCATAGTCACGGTCGAGGGGCGCGAGGTGCCTGACATCTCTCACCCCACACAACCCCCATAAACTTGGCTCCTCTACATACATTACGTGTATAGTCCCTCCACTAATCGGCACACTCCCACTCCTGCATGATGGCGGTGGGAAAGCACGAGGTGGAGGGGTGGTGGTGAAGGGGTGGTGGTGAGGGGAGGGGGAGAGGAAGAGCCAGTGATGGAGAAAGAATAGGTTTCGGCTCAGATGTGAGTATGGCCATCAACTGACAATACGCCATGATGCATGAACAACAACCTCCTCCTCCTCCTCCTCCTCCTCCTCCTCCTATTGGACAAATGCAAAATATCAGCTACGAATGACATACAATCGATTTGTTTTATTTATATCGGCCGCGGGTTGTCCACTCCAACACCATCAGGACTATGATTCAGATTTGTACCCCACACGCATGCCACGCAAACACACACATGCATGCACACATGCACGCACACATACACACACACACACACACAGCGCAAACATATACACAGCTGCACTGAGTTGCACAATTACAAATGTCGGCGCGAGCTATGATCACCCAGGCATAACAAACCAGAAATCAATACGTCCACACGGATCACGTCGTTTTCCACAGATCACAGCAGAATGGGCAGAGTGCTGCAGCAAGCGGGGGGGGGGGGGGGGGGGGGGGGGGTGTTGTACAGAGAGCCGTGAATGATTCTTTAAACTTTCCTCCTGCTAATAACATGACGAATTCGAGGTTAGCACCTAGCCTTCAGCTGTACTACGAGCAGTCCAAATGCAGAGTGCATTGAGCAGAACGTGAAGCACACAGCAGAGACTGGTGCAGAAGACTACTACCAAACTTGCCGCACACTATGGCGGATGCGCAACGGCATGACAGGCTGACTTTGTACGAAGCAGGTCAAGTGGCACGAGTGCGCTTCTTCCTCCTCCATATACTTTTTTTCCAAACAAATTCAAATGTAAATAATATTTTGTGAAAAATGGAGCAGATGGAACAGGATACATTTGAATCGAAAGTGGGAATTTTCGCAGTGAGGATGATGGGCGATTTAGAGGGGTAAGTGTGACAAGAGAGTCACGGGAAACTGTTGTGTACAATGTTAGAATTCCAGGGTACTAGGCTGTTTGGCGAAGAATGCCAAAGAAATATGCATGTCAATGAAGTTTCTCCGGTTTTGTTTCAAATATACTGAAGGATGATTTATGCACAGTGTTTTTTAAATAGGTATTTATCATATTCAATAAATTCTGTAGCATGTGTTGTATATCATGGCACGAGCACTTGTACAGTCACTACTGCAGCACCAGCACACTACAAGTAAGTGGTGACCTGAAGTGTCCGGTGGAGTCCTTTTTGACCTTCATGACCTGAGGTCATGGGGTCACAGCTCACTGACGATCAGGCCATTAGGCCACCTGACCAGCAGTGGACATAAATATCCTGCTTGTTCATTCTCAGCAGTAGGAACATCTGGTATATACATGATAAATGCTAAGTAAGCTCGCTTTCACAAGTGGTATTTCACCACCATCGCTGGAGTAGTCCGCAGTAAGGAACTGTAGTGAAATGTTGGTGTCTAGAATTTCAGTCGCTATTCCGAAGTGAAGTCTTGAATCAACGACAGTTTTGAAAAGCAACGCAAATACTTCCATATATGCAGCCTGTATGAATGAAGATCGAGTACCTCTAGTTTAAGGGCAGTAGTGGTTTCAGCATGCATGAGTTAGGAGTGATCGATTCCCTAAAAGCATGTTGGAGACTGAGCCCAAATAATATGTAATCTACTCGGGGTTCCCGGCACTTTACATTCCAGAAATAAGCAACTTGACACCGCTGGATCCAAACAGTAACTCGTTTATTCTCTAGCCATTCTTCCAAACAACACTGTCTGAATATAAGCTCACTACACTCACCAACCAATCTCTTTTCATTCCGTACACATTGCTCAGTCTCAACATGCTTTCCAGGAATCACTCACTCTAAACTCATGCATGCTGAAACCATTCATGCCCTTAAAGGTTCATTCATACAGGCTACACATTTGAAATGGATTACAAACATCCTCAGACTTTAACAACACTTTAACTTTTGGTCCTTCTGCAGCAGCGTGAAAGGAATGGACAAGCATAGCACACTGACCACTAGCTGGGAAGTCAGCCATTATAATTAAGTCAGATCGCAAAGCCGCTTCTATTCGGACGTGCTAAGGATAATCTTTGGGTTGACCCAGCTGAGGCTCAGGAATGGAGGAAGTCGACGCAGACTGAGGGAGTGCGGTTCTCCTCCGACAGCTGTCCCGTGGTGTGGAAGAAAATACGACGCAAAGAAGCAGGACCTTCAATCCACCCAGTACCCTCTGAACCCCACACTTCGATCTTCAGCATGAGCCGGCACCAGTGGGCGTGTATGCGAAGACTGAAAGATTTCTCCACACAACACGAATCTTCCCTACCTGACCATCGGCAGATCGCAACGTATACATGCATAACGAATGATATAAACATTCATACGACTAAGAGACGTGTATCAAAAGTAAACGTATAGAAAGTGAGCATTCTCAAACGGCACTTTATCGTTGGCTTCAAACATCCTTTCCCCGTCAATCACTCTCGCATCTGCACACCAGTATTGATTAGCGGCGGCAACTTTCATAGAGAATCATCGCTCACTGCTGCATGTCCGGATGAAGCAACGACTCATCTCGCTACAGCTGCAATGGTTACTGCTATTCGGATGCAGTATACTAGTACCAAAGATCGTGATCACTGCTCGTACTATCGCAAGACTCCGCAGCTACGTGTATCTCAAGGCATCATCACGACAAGGCGCCAATAATAACGTGAACCATTACTATCTCCAGCAGCAGTCAGTCCTGTAACAGCTTTTTCAAGACACAGCAGCACCTGTCAATCAACTGTGCAGTAAAACGACTGCGAGCGTGGTATGCAGCCCTGTCGTGTACTTTCCATCACGGCGTGAACTTCTCATAACCGGGGATAACATAATTCTTCTGCTCGACCCAGAGGCAGCGCTTCCTCCTCTCAGACACAGAGCCAAACATGGACGGGAGGACGGGAGCTTGGGGATGGGGCATTAACCATGAGTTAGTTTCTCCCCCTAACCCCTGCCTACCCCTCAACAACGCCCGCCCCCCCCCCCCCCCCCCCCCAGCACCCTCCCTTTTTCATCTTGGGTTTCCTTGCACAACCCCCAACCTCCCAACCGCATCCCCGCGGCCCCCCCCCCCCCTCCTCGCTCCCCTCAAGCAATCAGGTCTCTGAGCGGTTAGGCGGCCTTGGTGCCAGGCAGCCATCCTCGCAGGCGAACTCTGTTTTGGGGTTGCTGAGAGAAAGAGAGAGGGGGGGGGGGGGGGGGGGGGGGGGGGGGGGAGTTCTACGAGAAAACAGCCGGCAAGGCATCGATTTAACGAGTCAAAATCTGCATAAAGGAATATTCGACTACGTGTTGTGCATTCTGCATAACTGTATGTAGACACACCGTGAGAACAGAGGCGGCTTCTGGCGAGATTCAGAGAGGATCGTTAACAAAGAAGAGATTCTGCGCGTTGTGACTGCATTCACGAGATTATGGTGCCATTTCTACAACGCCCATTCTGAAGAGCGAAATCACAGGAGCGCTTTAGATCCATGGGTTGTCAAATCAACCGAGTATGAGAGTATGTGAGTGAGTGTGCGTGCGTGCGTGTGTGTGTGTGCGCGCGCGTGTACATCTCTGCGTCTCTGTCTCTCTCTGCCTCTCTCACTCTCGCAGACAGACAGACATACAGACAGACAGACAGACAGACAGACAGACAGACAGACAGACAGACAGACAGACAGACAGACAGACAGACAGACAGACAGACAGACAGACAGACAGACAGAAACTGAGATGGAGAGTCTCTGAGAAGAGAGTGCGAGCTTGCAAGGAATCCAGAAGGAAGGCAAAGAGGTTTGCGCAACGCCCTACACATACTACAGCCACAGATCGTGTATGCTCTTTGCTACAGCTACCACAGGGCTTTGTTAGGAGCCTCAAGTTTCAGGAAGGGAGGGGAGGGTTCAGCCTTTCTATACTTAGTGCAGCCTCGCGCCGCCTGGACTCAGCGTGAAGTGTTTCATATATATGGTTTGTTTAATAGGAGAACGGTATATGATTTAAGCACTGCAGTTTGAGCAGAATAAAAAATGAAGCCCTGCAGAAATGGACATGTGATAATGCAAAGGGTCGTAAAGTTTGTTGTGCTACAACACACCCTGAAGACCTAAAAGGCAGTAAATATATTCATGTACTGTCTCTTCTCCCAACCACCCACCTGTTCTAGCTTACAACACGTTGTGTCGGCCATCACTTGAGTACTGTGAAACAATTCCTTTCAACCCATTTCTACAGAGTTCTATGCAATCCAAACAGTAGCTTCTAGTTCACTAATACTAGGATGTATTTTGTTGCGTGCTCAAGCATGTATGTCAGACACACGTTGTTAATGACAAAGTTATTAAACTCCAAACTTCAGTGGACGCGCAATTTATTTTTCACTTTTAACTCCTGGTCATCAGGCTGCACAGTTATTTCGTTTACTCAACACTCAATCCCCAATGGTTACACACAAAACTATGAAAGATAGTATCAGGCAAGTCTCCTTAATTAGCCAAATGAGTCCTCACGGTTCAAGCGAAGCTAACTGAGTATTGGCAACTTCATTACTTATTTAAAAGATCCTTTCATTGATTTACGTTGTACCAACTGTACAGCACCATGTGTTGTTACAAGCAAGCAGCTAATTTCATTCATCACTGCACTTGCAGATACAGACTAAACGACAAAACACGATTTAGTATAAAATATTATCCGAATAAATTAAGTTGGCTTTCACCCAACAGATGGATGGATAGTGTTTTACGGCCTATCAGCCTTTGAAGGCTATGTAAGGCCATTGTAGCACGAAAATCACAAGAACAGTTGAGAGTAAACGTAATCCAGTCACGGTGTCCCTAGATATTCGCTTCTTTTGAATCGCGTAGGGAGACCAATGTGAAAACTTCCGTCAAGTTCGAATGGCGAAAATGCTGCAGAGTATGCATTTAAAGCGCGTTGATTCTGGGTGCTACAAGGATAAAGCGTTATGCCCTTGCTTTACTAAAAACACAGCGACACGTGTCTAGACCCTGGCCAAACAAGGCGAAGTGGCCAGTCAGCAGTGGAGCAGGCAGAGAAAGGAAAAGATCGCCTGAGTGGAGAAGAGCTGCTGACCTGGCTGTCACTGTCAATACACTCTGTGAACACCAAGGGTTGGACGTGCTTTGGCGGAAAGGAATCCTGCAGAGCAGTTCGTAGGACTTTCCTTCCATTACGAAAATACCCAGGGAGCAAACTAGAGGTGGAAGGGGGGGGGGGGGGGGGGGGGGGGGGGGGAAAAAAGGTAGTGGCACAAATACCGATTGTGGGAAAGTTTATGACGATCACTTTTTGTGCGACCATAATTTGAGCACGCCTATGGCACACACACACACACACACACACACACACACACACACACACACACATATACACACACACACAGCGAGAGAGAGAGACAGAGAGAGAGAGAGAGAGAGAGAGAGAGAGAGAGAGAGAGAGAGAGAGAGAGAGAGAGAGAGAGAGCGAGAGAGAGTTATTTACAAATGTTTGACAAAAGAACAACAAACTGCTGAACTTTTACAGATAACAAGAAGGGCAAAGCCCATACGACTCACATGCTTGACCTTGACCTTTATATGACCTTGACCTTCAGGTGACCTTCAAGGTCAAGGTCAAACAACTAAACCTACCAATGACATCATACACAAAGAAATGCTTTACACATTTTTCCTACCAAAATACATGTGACCTTGACCCAAGGTCAAGGTCATCCAAGGTCATGCAACACAAAGCTGTTAATTCAAGACATAGGAAGCACAATGGTGCTTATTGGCACTTTCTACCATGATATATAGTCACTTTTAGTGGTTCACTACCCCATTTTGGTCACATTTCATAAGGGTCAAAGTGACCTTGACCTTGATGATATGTGACCAAATGTGTCTCATGATGAAAGTATAACATGTGCCCCACATAATTATTAAGTTTGAAACAGTTATCTTCCATAGTTCAGGGTCAAGGTCACTTCAAAATATGTATACAATCCAACTTTGAAGAGCTCCCGTGACCTTGACCTTGAAGCAAGGTCAACCAAACTGGTATCAAAAGATAGGGACTGCTTTTTCATATATACCACTTGTGGCTAAGGTCACCATTCTCAATAACGTGGGAGAAAATTGGGAAAATGTGAAAAATGACTGTTTTTGAGACCACATTTATGGCTCCTGTGACCTTGACCTTGAAGCAACTTCAAGTCACTATGTATGTTTTTTGAGGCCTTGTCATCATACACCATCATGCCACATTTGGTGTTGATAGACTTAATAGTCTCCGAGAAAAATCCAACGTTTAAGTATTTTACGGCCGGACGGACGCCCGGACGGACGGACGGACGGACGGACGACACGGCTCAGTACATAGACTCACTTTTGCTTCGCATGTGAGTCAAAAACGGTGACAATATTCACGAGACAGTTTCCTGTGAGTTATCCTGCCATCTCCTATCACTGATGATGAAGTCGCGATGTCTTGAAAACCATGTCACGGTGGGTCAGGTTCTGATATAATCGACTTAAAATGACTCAGTGATTGGAAGTATGCATAGTGCACAGTAGACGAGGGGAGGGACGGGGCGGGGGGTGGAGATGGGTGGGTGGGGAGAATGGTGTGTTGTGGTGTGGAGCAGTGTTTGGATACAGGAAGAACGAAAAATGTCCCCCAAAATATGCAAATGTGCAACCATAAGAACCTCTAAATACGTCAACTGACTTATACTACGCATGCAAATGGTAATACATCTATCTATCTTTTACATATTAATCTGGAATACACCTGTTTCAAAAACCTGACTCCGAGAGAGCAGAACTCCACACTTTGCAAGTACAAGTATATGCTCCTCGGAAACAAAAATGAAAGCCTCCGTATGTCATTTAACCGCGACTAAAATGAATTCCTATTGCAAATGCACGCACGGCATGGTTCAGGGCAAGCACCAACAGCGTTACACCTTTCATTTTTGCAGCTAGTGTTCCTCAAATTCATTAAAACCTTCCGAAAGCCTCAACCATCAAGGCCAGGGCCACAAAGAAAACAGGATGGGTGTATGAGAGAAGTCTTACTGCGGGCCGTTTCCATTCCATAGGTCTGGTGGGTGGCTGGCTGTAGTAGATGTTGTTGTCCACGGCTTCAAACTCGGAGTCCTCGAAGAGCGTTCCAGAGCTCAGGCATTGATCCTTAAGGGCCTTGTAGCTCTGATGCTTCAGGCCCTTGAAGGGGTCCTTGCCGCCCGCCCTGGAACCGCGCACTCTGAGACACTCACGAGACGGCATCTTGGTTTCTTCCTTGTTTTACAGACTTTGCTGATCGGCGAAATATCTAACAGCAAGAACGGTTTCCGAAACTGAGAAAATCCTTAAGCAGTCTGCGACAAGTTGAAACTTCTTCAGTTGTGGGAAGACCGCAAGCAATGCACACTGCACTCTGGGTAAATACTCTACCAATGATCTGTCTCCAGAAGGCTCCTCGTCAAGATTTGTATGCCCCCCGGAGCAATGAGCAGGTTTTTTTTCCAGATATGTGCCGACTACCAACTCTGGAATACTACTACTGGGTAAGCCACGACTTGTACCTGGTAAGGGTGAACTAGAGCTCTACGAAAGTCAAGTCAGCTTTACACAACACAAGCTCTGTCCACTTGCAGGGCGGGTGCAGGCTCAGCTCTCCAAGCCACAAGAGCCAACCAGGGTCTGTCCAACTTGAGGAATGCAGGTGGAGTGCTGGGGGAGTCAAGCGTCGAAGGTCTCTCGTCCACAACGCCCCGGGTTTTGCAAGGTAGGATGAGCAAACCAGAACCAGGGAGAAACCTCTACAGCCACCAGCAGCTTTCGCCTCACCCTTCCACGTCCAATCCGCTACACATATGTGCGTGCTACAGCGATCCAGTTGGGAGAACGAAACGGGGTCGGTGTGGATGATCGCCCCCCCCACGCTCCGTGTCAGTACTTATCGTGAGGGTAATTATCGGCGCTCTCAATGGTCGACATATTGCTGACGAGTTTGTTTGGTGCCTGCACCAAGCGAGGAGGCTGCCATGATGAGGTACTACGCCATCCGAGGTTGCGCCAAAGGATGAAAATACAAAAATGTTTGTCTTTTCCCCTAGTCGCGGTAATGAAAAACTCTCTTTCGATCATATTCACCGTCAAAATATTATTCGTAGGATGACATATCTACTGTGACTTTCGTATCAAATCTACATTCTAAATAGCTTTAGCATTAGCTGCTGATACAACCTTAAACACATCAACAACACACGCAAACCATGCATTTTCCTATAATTAAAGCCCTACTTTCATCCCATTTGTTGCACCACCACCCATCCACCCATCACCCCACCTCATCCCACCCCTAGGCCTTTTCAAATCCACTGCTGCACTTATAATGGAATGCACAAGACATATATTCTTTATTTTTCCAGCAGCCTATGAAACTGCTAAGAAGTATCCTTAAAAGTTCACTTTTATCCAAAAAACTTGTGCTCACATTTACATTCCACACACACACATTAAGATACGATGGTTGTACGTAGCAAAACAATATTTCAGCTGTTGCTAACCACAAAAACCATGCTTTGCAGAGTTTTGTACTGGACACTCGAAGTTATCTCTCACAACTTCAATTTTCCTTCTTTTCAAACCATCTTGACATATTCTATACACGAAAAACTTGTCGACTTTGCGGCGAAACTGTCTTCCTCCGCTTTATATCTGGGGTGCACTCACAAGAACGCCGAGGTGCGATAGCGGGAGGCAGCAGCATCAAAGCCACCAGTGAGCAGGGTGTAATTAGAAAGTCGAGCATCTCGGAACCCTCTCGAGAGCAAACGGAGCGAGATCCAGCGTTGCCATAGCTACCGGGCTTGGTTGGGAGCCAGCGTAATTCCCTGGAGCGGAAAACGACCCGAAGAATGAGAAGAGCAGGCAAAAGAGTCCCCAGAAAGCACTAAAGACCGAAGACTCCAGAATATCCAAGTCAGCAATGCAGTCTACCTATCCCAGTAACAACAAGAAGGGCAAAGCCCATACGACTCACATGCTTGACCTTGACCTTTACATGACCTTGACCTTTACATGACCTTGACCTTCAGGTGGCCTTCAAGGTCAAGGTCAATCAACTACACCTAGCAATGACATCATACACTAAACTAAGGAATGCTTTACACATTTTTCCTACCAAAATACATGTGGCCTTGACCCAAGGTCAAGGTCATTCAAGGTCATGCAACACAAAGCTGTTAATTCAAGACATAGGAAGCACAATGGTGCTTATTGGCACTTTCTACCATGAGATATGGTCACTTTTAGTGGTTCACTACCCCATTTTGGTCACATTTCATAAGGGTCAAAGTGACCTTGACCTTGATGATATGTGACCAAATGTGTCTCATGATGAAAGTATAACACGTGCCCCACATAATTATTAAGTTTGAAACAGTTATCTTTCATAGTTCAGGGTCAAGGTCACTTCAAAATATGTATACAATCCAACTTTGAAGAGCTCCTGTGACCTTGACCTTGAAGCAAGGTCAACCAAACTGGTATCAAAAAATAGGGCTTACTTTGCCCTATATACCATGTATAGGTGAGGTATCCAATCTCAAAAACTTCAGAGAAAATTGGGAAAATGTGAAAAATGGCTGTTTTTTAGACAATATTTATGGCCCCTGCGACCTTGACCTTGAAGCAAGGTCAAGTCACTGTGTATGTTTTTTGAGGCCTTGTCATCATACACCATCATGCCAAATTGGGTGTTGATAGACTTAATAGTCTCCGAGAAAAATCCAACGTTTAAGTTTTTTACGCCCGGACGGACGGACGGACGACACGGGTGAGTACATAGACTCACTTTTGCTTCGCATGTGAATCAAAAACAACTTTCACCTCGAAAGTGGATTGAGGTCGGTGCTACAGGAATGCCTTGGAAGAGTAATTTACAATGCAAGACAGAAGGAGAGGGGTTGCTGCAGGGTTTTAAAAGTGGGGGTTTCCTCTTTATCGCCCCATCAAAAACTGTCGATTAAAAACTAGCATTCACAAGTGCTTGAATATCAACGTGGTCTCGTAAGTCTTCGGACTAGCTCTAGGGGGGTCATTCAAGAACGGGAAGGATCTAAAATAGCGGTTTCAAGGCTGAAACGTGCAAAGATTACATCCTTGTGCAACTTAAGAAGCAATTGCAAAATCTTGATGAATAATCTCGAAATAACACAGTATGATTCATGACCAGTTCTTAACATTTGGTAATGAAGACAATTTCAATCTAAAAGAATCCATTCTCTGGTGCATCACTAAATCGGCTTTGTTTGCCAAAGCCACATATCTTATAACTGCAGCCTTGATTAGCAAGCCTACCCACCCCCATCCATCCCCCCCACCCCCCACCCCCACCCCCACCCCAAAAAACCCCACCAAAAAACCCACGTGCGACAAGGTTCATTAACGGAGCTTCTGTGTCATTTTTATTCATAGCTGAAATATGACATGTGACATGTGAAATGCTTATGTGACCAATATGTGACTACCCAAGTGACACAACGATTTGTGGCGACAGCCCATCGCCTGTTGGAGTACCATCTAAACAAGGGCCCGTTGTCCTCGTGGCTCAACAAGTGCGGCAGCAAAGCCAGCCCCAATCAATACTAGGACGGGACGGGTTTGCCCAGGCTTTCTCTGGCAAGCGTGAACCTCCACAATAAACACCTCTTGGTGCTCGCAGATTACACCCATCAATCGACAGGTCATACTTGTGTGCAGAGATAATTAACTTTGTGTGAAAGGGTTTTGACTGAACTCATACTCCATCTACAGTAAAGATGAATTTGTCAATAACTGAAGTCAAAAAGCGTCATTGCATTCAGAGTAAGAAATTCAGCAGAGCACATTAGAGGCATCCACAGCACATTCGTCTTAAAACACCTGAAAACACGCTTGTTGTTTTTTTTTAACTAGATACAGAAAAAGCGCTATTTCGGCAGAGTGCTGTCGCTAGGCGCCACAGGGTCAGCGAGTTCCAGGCTGCCAAGTAAACGCTAAACGTTCTCAGATAACCGCCACACACTTCTGGGCGAAGTCTAGCAATCGATCAGTCTGGAAGGAACTGTTAGCAACATTGTCCAGCTGGGAGCTGAGCGTTGGTCAGGCAGGCAGGCAGGCCCATGTCTCCAAACAGCAGAGCTCAAGCTATAGGAACCGAGTGGGTGGACACCGGTCAATCAATACGGTCATGGAGACACGGGAATTGATGACCATAGTCCTGGCAGCTGCAGACTGCCCTAGATGGACCTTCTAGCCTTACACCAGCACCGTTTCCCTTCTTATCACTGTGAAGGGCACGACCTTTCTGCCAATTCCTCTGGAAGTAAACAGTCACCGCTAATAAAGCAGGTATGCCAGACCTCCTCCTGCTCCTCCTTTACTTCCTACAGCTTCACCAGAGCCACCTCTATTGCGTCATAGCAAGTAACCAGTTCTCTTTGTTCCTGCTCCCCTTGCTCTTGCTTCTGCTCCGCCTCATTTCGCCAGAATAAAAATGTTTATCTCCACCTCTTCCTTTTGTTCCTATGAATGGCCTCGTCTACGAGAGGAGAGGAACGACAAATGTTAGCCCAAAGTGGCTGAGAAGAAGGCCGATTCATTAGACTTGGCCTTTGTCCCATGCTCAAGAGTGACTCATTTCAAGGCCAAATGTCTAGACGGAGGTGTGCCCAGTGAGAAAGGCTAAGGACGGTTGTAGTTCGAAGGGAACGTGAGTAATGAGACAGCATACAGCAATGCACAGAGCTAAATATTACTGCAAGATTGATCGCATCTGCACCTTCACATCTTTCGTTCACTTCAAAATCAGATTTAATCCTCATAACGCCGAATGTTTGTTTTCTTCACTTGGTGTGACAAGGTTGTAGTCAAGTGATGAAGAACTACGCAGTACACCATGCGCACCATACGAGGTCCGTCCATCTACCTGCAACAACGCTGCAGCCAACGACGCCATTTTGATCCACTACACGTGACCAAACAATGCAATACTCATCGTAGCCTCAAACCCTTCTCCACTGCAATCCTACAGGGAGCCACTGATATGCTATCGTGGGCGCAGTGCGTGTATCCTTTTTTTGGAATGCAACCCTCAACTACAACATCAATCTTTCCTTCAGGCCAAAGAAAAATTAGTTCACATTACGGTAAACCCACCGACCCTTTTTTTCTGCCGACCTGAAACTTTTTTCGATTGTCCCCAAAAAGAGGGGCGGGGGTGGGGATGGGGGTGGGGATGGGGGTGGGGTGGGGGTGGGGTGGGGGGTGGGGGTGGGGGTGGGGGATTCGATGGCAATCAAGGAAATGTGAGTTGTCCCATCATCTCTGCCGCATGAGCACTCGGGGAATCCATTATTCAAGTAAAACTAAGTTTTTAGGGCGAGAGAGAAATTATGATTTACGTACAGTCTGTCCTCTATTATGATAAGAACTAACACATTTTAAGTTCAGGCCGACCTACCGACCCTGTTTTTCCTGGCCACGTTACCGTAACCACATCTACTTTTACTTTCAGCCTCATCGATATTGAGAGGTCTGGTCACAGCAGGGCGTGGATAGACATAAACATCGGTCAGGGTGGGGGGACAGAGGGTGGGTCGAACTTTTCCAACCTTTCATCTGGTGACACAGCAGTGCCATCAACACCACCTTGTTTGCCCATTGGCTTCGCAGCTGGCGTCCCCTACACCCACATGGTGACCGGGGTGAGGGGTTGAGACGGTGTTAGCTGGGGTGAAAGGGCGCGGTCAACATAGCTCCTAGGGAGGGCGGGACACATGAGGGCAGGGGAGGGCGGGACACGTGAGGGCAGGGGAGCGAGGTATAGGAAGGAGACTGGCGACTGCACTTGGGTTTACTTGACGGGAATACTGTGAGGGCAAAGGATTGCAAAATTCTTATCGTTATTACAGATTCGGTAGAGGTTTACGTGAGGGTAGAAGTGGGTGGGGTGGAGTGGGGTGGGGTGGAGTGGGGTGGGGTAGGGGTGGGGTTTAAAGTGGAGACAGATTAAGAATTAGGGAGTGGAAGACAAGAGGGTGGGGTGGAACGTGGATAACTGAAGGGTAGGAGATAAACGGCGCGGGCAGGTTGTTGCATGTGGCGACATGGGATGGATGATGCACTTGGGGGGGGGGGGGGGGGGGGGGGGGGGAGGTAGGGGTGTGTGTGCAACAGTTATTTGCTTTACTTTCTTGCAGGTGATCTACGAGAATACTAATCTTAGGCAGCAAACAAACAACGCAAAAATATCACACAAAACGACTAGCTTCCATTAATTCGGACACAGCTGTCCCCGGTGCTAACTGCCGCAGGCTCTGCCTATTTAATTTGAGCTTGGTCTCACCGAGACACCATGTCAGTACAAAACGACGATCACCAAGACGTTGGTGCATATGTGTGTGCGCGCGCGCGTGCGTGTGTGTGTGTGTGCGCGCGCGCGTGTGTATGTGTCAGAGAGAGAGAGAGAGAGAGAGAGTGCGTGTGTGTGCGTGTGTGTGTGTGTGTGTGTTTGTGTGTGTGTGCGTGTGCGCGCGCGCGAACGCGTGCATATGTGTGTATGTGCGTTTGTATAGTTGCGTGTATGCGCGTGTGTATGTGCATTTGCACACATGTGCGCGAGTCCTCAAGGAAAAAAAACCCTGCAATGCACAATGGGAAGGAGTGGTTTTTGAATCTTTAGGGCACTGCGAAATAAGCAGAAACTGGAGGTAGAGAAAGACAGCAGGTGGGGGTAGGGAGTGTAAAAAAAAAATCAAAGAACAAGATTGGTTGTAAAAATCGTGAGAGCGCTTGATAAGATTGTATGTCTTGTCGTCAATAGTCGAGTTCAGCGAAGCGAGTACACACGACAAAAGCACTGCCCCCGTTGGGAAGCTTGCAATGAAAGGATCTCCACTCAACTCCATAACCTGCCACACGTTCAGAATTGAGGAGAGCATCCTCCCCTTCCCTTCCTCAGTCAGGCGTGCAGTCTCTGGCTTCGGCCTTTTCAGGGTGCCTACTGCATAGTCACGGCTGACATGCAATTCTAAAGCAATGTCCCCCTGCGTGAGGGTGTACACACTAAAGGACGCTTTTGGCGGCCCACCAGTTGATCATACCAAGCTTCTCGAGATCTTTCGACAACTTGCACCTCACTTTTTCCAGCATTAGGATGACAGAAGCTTGGGCGTAGAGAGTTTTAAACCGACATCAAAATACTCGAGCAAGTAGTGATGCTTAGTGTGAATAGTGTCATCGTTTAAATGATAATTGATCTAATGAATGGAAATTTAGTACTATTTTATTTCAATTAAAACGTACCTGTATTTGCAAAGCCCATTTCATTTCAAATAAATATTTAGTTTTTAGAGGCATGACAAAATAGTCCAAAACACACAGACACACACACACACACACACACACACACACACACACACACACACACACATACACAACTCGCTCGCTCACACTTTTGCATGAATAATGAAATCTTTGATATTAACTTTGCAAGTCTCATATGGGCCCAACCAAAGGATTCACCTCCACAGTTCTGATTTGTCAACAGTTGACTAAATGATATTAATCGCGTTACACGAAGCAAAGTTTCAGCTGATCGTGACACACGGAATAATGACAAGTTTTCTTCACGATTCAAACATTATTTTTCCATGCCCTTGCAAGGCATAGGAATCTACATTCTCTTCCAGTGCCTCTGGCTGACTGGTGGAGATATCTGAGGATTTGCCTAAAACACATTTGCAGGAGATGTGATGAGACAACGCGCAACAGAACGCCAGATGGCGATATCAAAGTCTGGCCGCTGCCGCACTTTATATTTGGCAGTTTGTCGTTGGTGTGACATCTGATCAGTGACTCAGTGTGGTCATTGGTGTGACATCTGATCAGTGACTCAGTGTGGTCATTGGAGTGACATCTGATCAGTGACTCAGTGTGGTCATGGGTACGACAGAACACGAACCCACTGCATGCATTGTAGTCCAGAGTTTTGATAGTCTTCATCCTGGCAGAAACCAGATGCCTAGTACAATATTACAGCCAATGACGTGACGCACACTTCAAGTATCACCGGGAGGAGCAGAGTTGTGCGGACAAAATAAATCTACGTATAATCGACACACTCTAGCCCTTTCAAATGTCCGTTACAGGAAACAAATATTTTAGTAAAGCTGCAAGTATTTAATTGAATCAGACCATATACGGTTCTTCATGGCAACTCAATCGACAAGCAGGCATATGCTAATTCTCATCGTCATTAATCTAAAAATGTGGCAAATGTTATGTTCATATACAGTTACTACAAGAAAGATCATACATCGACAGCAACAACTATTAATCAGACATGCCTTTAAATCGGCAGTACTATGAGTATTGGGGATAAAAAGTAGATACACTTCGTATGAAAATATAAAGAAAGGTTCCTGTCTCAAACTTCGTTCGGAGTAACGTTTCTGCTAAACTCCCATTTGTCCAATGTGAAGGAGTCTTTTTCTCAACACTTTGGGAACGCATAAATAAAACTGTGCTCTCAGCACTCAGAGGTCACGTTCCCAATTGAGTGCAGCATTGATATTTCAAAAACAAACACTACGCGAGGGCTGGCGATTTGTTGAAGTGCTAAGGAAGTGAAAAGAGGGCCGCACCGGTTTACGGCAATAAAAGCAGGGACCCCTTCACACTCCTGTACAACGTTGGCAGCCGCTCGGGTCTCGTGCTCTGCAAAGCAAATACAAATCTTTTGCTTCTACGCAGGAAACCAAAGGACTGAGTCAGTGTACACATGTCGGTGGCGCTGTAGCAGCTCTGTGAACCCGTCATCTTTTTTTGAAGTTTGAATACTCAAAGCTAACCCAGACTGGCAGTGGTGCATGTAGAAATACCACAGGCAAAAATCACTGGACCATTACTTCAGCTGATGTGTTGTTAACCACTGAAAACACGTCCCCATATTCACGGTATTGACTAGTGTTGTGAGACAGCTGGAGGTGTAATACGGCACCGATCAACACAACTGTAACATACTGAGCCACGGCTAGTCCAGTGCCCACATTCTAGACCCTGCTTCCATTTACATACATTATTGATTTAGTCATACTGAACACCGAAGCACAAGACCTGGGAGGCAACCAGTTTAGATCCCTTATTGATATTCTCTCTCCCCACCTCTCCATCACCACCCCACGTTATCTTGCAGAGATGGATGCTACCAGGCACAAAAATTCATTACACATAACCTACTTACTGGAAGAAAAAGTAGAAAGGGCTGCAATAACACTTAATAGCGGGCGATACCGACATTATCGTGTCGCCTTTGGTGGGTGGTGCACGAACGGGCGTGATAGACTCAACGGGGGGCCATGCAGATAACATTCCTCTGCTAAAAGCAGGCAAGCAAGCAGAGACGTGGAAGCTTCCAGCACCTCTTACTATCTTCGCTCATTATCTGGTCCATACCGCCAGAGTGACTTTGCTTTGACATGACACAACAGATGAAGGACTATTGCGGCGTTTGTTCTGGACCGAGCAATGTCACTAATGCAACAGCCAGACGACTAAATTCCCTCACATCTTGGACAGTGATAGGTTTGTGCACAAAGAAAAATGTACCCACTTTTCGTTTAGAGAGAATGCACCATCTCAACGCGAAGCTAAATGATACCAATGTATAGCATCAAATTAAGTTACAATGAAATAATATTAAAATTATAATAAACTGGGCATTCAAGCCACTCTTTGCACCAGAAGAGGGGAAGAGCAACGACACGGTGTGACGGGGTGGGGATGGGTAGAGAATGTCAGGGATAGAGAAAGAGGAAGAGTGGGACAAGGCTTACAAACTCTCCGCCTTTGCAGACTATGAACGGCCATTGAATACCACAATCACTTGCTGCTGGAATACAAGCAAGTCAAGACTCCATTACTGTGACATTCGCCTTTTATGAGTCACATTTGGAGACGCAGCAGGTCTGTTCTTATTCCCTCCTGGGGGTAAGGGGATGGGACCGCAGTGGGGCGAGGGGGGGGGGGGGGGGGGGGGGGGAATAAGGAAGGCGTATAAGGTAATGTGTAACCCGAAGTCGGGGATTTTTTTCTTCATGCTTTTTGCCTTCACTGAACTGATAAAGGGTTGTATGGTTTCCATTCTCCACAGTCAACGCATCCAAGACACCCTCTTCCTGTGTCGACACGCCCTCCCTCCAGTACATCTCCATTATTTTGTTTTGCAGATTCCCACTGTCACTCCCTCACAAACTATTTCTAATCCTCCTCACCTTCATCCTCCCCGTCCTTCACCCTCATACACTTTTTTTTAGATCTACGCTTCGTTTCTTTATCCAGCCTGCAACTCCTCATGGCTGCCGAGCTACGTGGGTGGCAAAAGGCATAATCGAGAGATCAGGTATCCTTTCACGACGCTGGCAAGATCTGGCGAGAGTATGCAATTCTGCGTGGGAGGAGAGACATGCACTTTCGCAATAAAGCGACCTGGGTTTCTCGCTGATTAATGACGAAGCTCCTCCGAATCTGATGTACCCAGACTTGCTGACACACAGATGAGAGAAGCTCTCCGCCCATAACCTTCACGAGAGCCTGTGTGAGTCATCAGCGATACGGCATCATCTGTGCGTGGTCGAGGGCAAGACTGAATGCGTTACAGAGCTTGAGTAACAAACATGCATTATCGTGAGTATCATCTTGGTTAACAACACATCCTTAAGCAATAGATTTCTATCATTATTTTCCTCAGCTCAGGGCAGGAGATTTTCTCATTCACTACTGCTTGGCAGACCCCTCCCAAGGAAGGCTCACTGGCCAGAGTAACAGGATATAGCTTCTCTGTGAAAGTCGGCAGCTGCTATCAACAATAAGCCTGGCAGCTTTCTTCTGGACCCCATTCTGCCCTGTTTTTGCCGTTTCTGCAGGTCTCATACATTCCTCCCACCTCTCTCTCTCTCTCTCTCTCTCTCTCTCATATTTGCATGCAGATGTCGTCTAATACCTTTTCAACTGCCTTTTCCCCCTTTACCCTTTCCCTTCCCACCCATTCATCCCCACTCTCCTTTTTCCCATCACCACCTTTATCTTATCCTATCTCTCCCTTTAGAAACATTGTCCTTTCTACTTCATTATACATCTGTTTCTAAATCTCTTTCCTTTCCTCCCTTTCCTGATGCTTTTCCTGGTTTGCAACTCATGGCCCAGCAAGGAGCAGGGCCTGTGCTGTGCAGGGGGATGTTTACAAACTCCAGACAAAGGCAGCCGGCCCACCTGACTGCAAATTCCAGCCAAGACAAATGTTTCAAATACAGAGACTGCTGTAGCATTCCTCCATGAGGATACACGTTGCACATCTACTATACGAGTGGCAGAGAGAGAGGAGCACGACTGACTTCGATTCAAGAATTGAATTATGCTGTTTGAGAGGTATTGCTTTCGTAAAGAGCTACTTCATTTCTTTTAATTGTGAGCTCTATTTTACAAACCGACTGCTTTATTTCAAAATATTCGCTGCAGCGGAGAATCAAACGCAACGTCAGGTATGTGCCAAGTAAGTCAAAGTAGCTGAACGCAACTACGTGCCCCTTCCGGATTAAATCCTAATCCGTTATCTCTTTCCGTGTTACGAATCGGAGTGAAATATACACAACACGTCAGGCGACAAAACCCTTACAGCATAGTTATTGTTTCACATTCCCATCGAACACTGAACATCTCTTGCAGCATCCAACACTGTGAGTACAGAGAAGCAGGCAGACACAAGTGCTGCCAAACAGAAACCAGACCTCTTTTCAGCCTGGGTTGAAGGTCAGCCAATACAAGGTACATCGTTAATGAATTCACACGGCGCCAGTCTCCATAAATCCCAGGCTGTTCACTCATAAGCGGAATCCTGCTGGTTTATCTCCACTTTCATCATCCTCATTCGATTATCAACAGAGGATGGCGTCAAAGGATCAAGGCCACAATCTTCCAGCCAACAGCAGCAGCAGCAGCAACTTTCTTGCTTGGATTCCCAGGTGCTTAATAAGTCAAGGCACGTGGTCAAAGACAGCCAGCAGCGTGATGCAGTGGCAGACTTACTGCTGCAGTGGCCTTGGGGTCTCCATTGTTCTGAGGCCTGAAACTAGACCACGCTTCCTCCTGGACTGCAAGCGTGGAAAGCAAGGGCACTACATAGGTGGTCTTCCTTTCACTGATGCTGGTGTCAGCTCTGGATTCCTGGGTGTCTGCGTGAACTTGTTAATTACCAATTCATCTAATAACGAAGACGACATTCTCAATATGTCCGCACTGTCACATAACAACACGCCGGTGCTTTTTCACAGCAGACAACTGTACCTTCTTGACAAATCAAATATACCAATCTGAACCAGCTGAACCACAGAACAATAGCAAAGATTTGACCTGGGTCAGAAAATGTTTTGTGCCAAATGCGGAGGCGAAGAAATGTAATGCTCTATTTTGATCGCAATCTGCAAGCCCTGGGTTGAAAACAGGTGTGAGTAGTTGAAGGCACGTGTGACACATACGCACTGAACTACTTTTCACGGATGTGCACTCGCAGCTTGCCTTCTGGCCATTTAAGTTGATTTTCAAGGATTAATGACGTAAACAATAACAAAGACAATTACCACGAGTGCGACAACGTTTTGGGGACTGAAATGATCAACCAAGTTAAATGCATCGATGGGCTTTAATGTGTTATGATAATTACAGGATTACCCACGATGCTGTACATTTTAAATGTCGGAAAGTGGTAGGTTTCAATCTCACCATCATCTGCCATACAGTCGAATGACAACAGACTGCAGAAGAACCGAAAGCAGTCCTTGACAGAAAATTATGAACATGCTCGACCACAGTCCATTGTTGTACCCTTGGCGGCCAAACATTTTCTCATAAAGCAAGTGCATGTCAGTTATCTTCAATGCAGTAAAAGCCGATGAATGTCTGAACAACACACGCTCATCTCAGTGCAAGTGTTACGGACCGGCTAACTGGGCCTCGGGTTAGCCTAGCCCGCACAATGAAAATAAACAAGAAAAAACACCAACACCAGCACAGATATATAAATGAGTGTATTCACCACAATCACTCAACAGCCCCGGCCCACACCAGGGCTCACAGGATTTAACGTGCGGGCCCCCGCCGACAATCTGTCTACACGTGCTCAAGGGGCCCCCGACAGTCTCCACACCGGCCCCCGCCAGTAGAGCTCCGAGCCTCCATTCGGGATTCACCAACTCGTTACCATGCCGAAGAACCCTGAAAACACCGCAAACGAACACATCCATTCGCTCGAGTGTCGTACACCGCTTTCACTCGGCAAATATACTATCAATCGGATCACCCGCTCACACCTGAACACTCCTCTGTCATTACGTCACCAACTCATGCTAAAAGTAATCACAGTCAAAACAAAATCACGTGCATACACCATTCGGCACATTCGATTCATAACAGCAAGCCATCCCATCCTGGTGAACAAAGCAGGTTCCACAAGGCAAGTTGTATGGAGACAGACAGCACCTACATGCATGCATGTTTGACAAGGCTGTCACTGCTGATGGAGTGGTTATCCGTTGTTCAAGCACTAGGCACATGGCAGGCACGTTTCCTATTCTGTCCACCATCGCAGAGGTTGTTCTCTCTCTGTGGCAGCTGAGCCACGCTGCACGTGTCATCGTGCACTGCACCACACCCGTCTTGGGCCATTCCGTTCTTCGTTCCATCCACTGCTACATTCACGACATCCATCCTAATAGGCTATGCACAATTGGGAACGCAGAGAAGACGGGTCCATCCATCTTCTTGAAACGGTAAAGGCAACCTACTGTGCAAGATGGCAATGAACACGTAGCGGGCTTCCAGGCCATCTAACAGGCAAAGGAGCTACTTTGAATCTACACATACACGTACGTACCTAGGTTCATGCATGTTTGCGCGCGCGTGTGCGTGCTTATAGTGGAAGTTGTGATGTGGTTTGTTTGTGTTGACGCATGCAGAGTAGTGTGTGTGCGTAGGCCAATGTGTGTGTATGAGTGTGTGTGTGTGCGCGTGTGTGTTCGTGCGTGTATGTGTACTTGTGTGCTCGTGCGTGCATGTGAATGTACATGTGTATGCATGCATGTATGTGGTTGCTGTCTGCGCATGCAACTGTGTACATTTTGATGGGAGGGTTGAAGGTTCGCACAGTGCATCCGAGTACTAGGCGAGGATGTCGTACGGACAGATCGAAGAGTTGCTCAGGATGCCAAGCAGGCCAAAGGTCAGGAGAATAGGGGAAAGAGTCACATGCAGGGAAGTCACTCCTGCAGAGGGCTGTCTAGTCCACCCACGCAGGTATGCATATAATAGACATAAATAGGCAGGTATGTGGGCCAGCTGATTTGTTAGGACGACAGAGCAACCAGACGGTAGTAAGTGAGGAAGAAACAGCATGGTCTATTGTGTCGAACGCAGCACTCAAGTCCAACAGAGTAAGAAGAGAAACTTTGGAATCATCAGAAGCAACGAGAAGATCGTTTAGAACACGGAGCAGAGCTGTTTCGGTGTAATGATGATCACGGTACGCGGATTGAAAACGGGCCAAAAGGTCATACTGGGACACGTGCTCCAGCAGCTGCTGCAAAGCTAACTTCTCTAACAATATTTTGACAGAAAAGAAAGATTGGAGACTGGCCTATAATTACTAAGTTTGTTTGGATCCAGGTCCTGCTTCTTCAAGAGCGGCTTAACTATAGCCATGGTGAAATACAGACGCACGAACAATATCTGGATACAGCCGCTAATTCTACCTCAAGCACCCAGCCGCAGGGCGTACTACATGCAGTGCAACTCGCACCTACTAACAGAAACTCGATAAGCCATCAAAGATGATTACACACGAACAGGATTATAAACAAAGAGCTATTTAGACCTTGTTGCCTAGGTTTGCAATTTTTCTTTCCAAAGAAACACCTGTCCATTAACATGGCCCGCAGTAAAATAGCGCCTTTCTTGTGTGCTTGATCTTCCGTTTTATCTCTTTCGAGGTGCACTTTATGCAAAACGTAAAATCAAACAAAGATGATTCCCTCACGACACTGCAACAAAACGGCATGAAAACTTACAATTTCCAGTTATCGATAAACATGAAATAATGTCCATATAAAGTATCCTCATTGTGTAAACAGTTCTTTTTTTTACAGGCAGGTTACAAGTTGATGCATATGACAAACCAAACGCATCCTCCTTCCTTGACTGGGCTTTGTAGGCATTCAGCCAGCACGACTCTGCACACGCCTGCAGCTCATTCAGACAGCACTGTCTCTTGGCAGCGGATCAAAGATCCTAGAGGGGAGGAAATGACAGACAAGACGTTCTAGAACCAGTGTTCCCGTTTCAGTGTTGTCAACATCCATCTCACCCTGGAGATGAAGATTAAACGGCATAGCGTTGTGTCAATTCTTGGCAGATAGCACAGGAGAAAAGCTTAGCTTTGTCGGAATTGTGAAAAAGGCTCATTGTGTTGCCGACTTCGAAAGTGCGTCTTTGGCTGTTGAGGGGCGTTGAACTCTCAGACAATGCAAAATGAGATCAGCATTTCAATAATAAAGCAGACGCTAAACTGACAAACTAAGCTTTTGATTAAATATCACTCTGGACATTGAAGAAATCTGCATTAAAGAAACTACAGAGAATGACAAAGTGTTAAGAAAATGCGAACTCTGATCATAAACAAGATCAAATAAGATATATCAATTTTGATATATCTGTTCTATATCAAGTTCACTATTAAGAATTCGTGATCATATGCAAACTGCAGTGTATTTTAAGCCTTGCTCTGACTTCGAAATGCAACTTCAACAATCTTTGGTGACAGACAGACGAAGTCTCGAGTCCTTCACGGCCTTGTAGACAGCGTACAGGCGCCTACAAATCATTGATTGCCTCCATTATTCACTCCAGTCCAGAGAGACCAAGTGGCAGCAGAAAAAGCCCAGGAAATTCCCAGTAATGTCACGCTGGCTTCTGCCGCGTACAGAATGTTGCTGCCAACCACCTATGTGCTTTAGTCTTTGGACCGACTCGGAGTGGTGGCACAAGACAAAGCGATGGAAACAGTTCTTTCCTCATATGTGGTAACGACGTCAATGACCTGTATAGCAATCATTTGGTGGAGAAGAGAGAGAGAGAGAGAGAGAGAGAGAGAGAGAGAGAGAGAGAGAGAGAGAGAGAGAGAGAGAGAGAGAGAGCTAAATGGTCAAAATGAAAACATGTCTTTCAAGTTTTCACCAGTGGGAAAAAAAGATTCCAGAAGCAACAATGAGGCAACGTAGCTGTCCATGAAACAAACCTAAAAACACCATGTGGATTAAGGAGAAGTATTTGTCTCGGATGCATTCCAAATGTCAATGTGATCAAACAACTTTCCTGAACAGATTATGACAGTTCTTTCCTATGATTATCTTCACAAGCGCGTGGATGAGATGAGACGATGGTCAAAACGATGGCTGTGTGCCATGCGTGGAGTAAAAGCGAATTCACCGCATCTTTTGCGTCGTGTGTTGGGTACCGCTTTCAGAACAAGGAAACGAGTGACATAAAGTGCCAACTGCACAGATAATTTGATGGAAAAGTCTTCCTTTCATTAGTTGGATCCCAGCAGGAATTAGGAGCGCTCGTGAGATACTTGCAAATGGGCAGTATTGAGAAAGATATGCACAACACTTTCCATGTCATTACCATTGAGAGTCTCGCACTCTACTGCATGCACCAAGCGCACTGGGGACAGGCAACGGTTATGTCGAAATAACGTGAAGCCCAAATACATTGATGATAAAAGAAGAGTAAGTACTTTTACATGTTGAAATCTGGATTAAAATAATAAAAAATAAAACTTTTCCGGGGCTCGAACCCAACGACTTTGGGACTTTCGAGTCTTTACAGTCCCGCGCTCTATCCTCTCGTCTACTGACTCACATGACAAGTGGCTAACGTATATATAATATGATGCGCGTTGGTCCACCAAAAATGCGAGCACGGGACGAAGGCCGACTCAAACTTACGAGGACCTAAAAAAGTCACTTCAAAGTCAAATTTGGTCACGAAAAATACCCTACTACCCCTTCCCAACCGTCCCAACTCCTCACAAGGATCAAAGCGATCTCCATACACCCGATTTCGTCTCTGATATCGCTGACGAAAACTCTAGTGAATGATCGCCGCCATTTTTACCTCCCAACTAAGGGACTTTAGAGCTGCTCCGACCACCTCTAAATTATTCCCGCTAACTTAGCTGTCAGTTAGTCAAACTGGCGCGCGAGCAACCCAGTTAAGCTATCCGGCGAAAATTTAGCTGGTAGGTTGCGTTTTAGCTGACAGCTAGCCGATAACTGCTTGTTGAGCAACCGGCCCCTGGTCGCTCATCGACCAGGCTTCGAGCAGTTGAATATCTGGGTCAGGATATACTCTCGCCAGTTGACTGTAACTTGTGCAGCTGGCGTTCTGATAGAGTGACGGTGTACACCAAAGCGCTATCATTTCATTTATGTATGCATGGCATGTGTGCGTGCCCAAGACGGAAGAGTCTGAATGATTGGATACATGGCTGTCGTATCTTGTGTTCTCATGCTTATTTGTGAAGCAAACGTCAAAGACCATAAAGACTCAAATTCAAGAACGTCGTTCATGGTTGCATCAACTAAAGAGAGAAAAGCTTCAGCGAAATGAGGTTGGTCTTTCTCAATAGCGACAAAGATTATGGCAGGGTACAACTATTTTTCCCAACATAAGAAAACTCTATTGTTACCTATGTTTTTTTTCCAACCATCTGAGAAGTTTCAACAACAATAAGGAAATACAACTAGAGCACGCACAAAACAAGCGAGACTCAATATATTTTAAAAAATCAGGATCAAGGCAGGCACGTCAAACCCTTCTCATTTAACAGGCACTTCAGATTTACAAGTGCAAACGGTTGTAACAAGCAAAATTACTCAGGCCATGCCACTATGTAAATCATAAACTCGTAGGCCCAGCGTGGGCCGTGTTTGCGTTGGGTGTACGCATGGCCTTGCATAGAGCTTGCAAGGTCAGGGCGATCAAGGGCAGAGCAAACACACAGCATTCAATGACATTCCTCCACCACCCTCGTCTCTCAAACTACTCAGCCCGTGTTGTCCGTTGCCTGGATAGCCTGGGAAGGAGGGGATTAAACTCTTCAAACGTCTTTGTCCTACTTAAAAGTGGCGGAAGTGTAGCGCAGGTTAATCCCTACGATCCGCTTACATTTAGAGGGCATGTGTGATGATGTGACAGGAGCTTGCAGTGGGAGATAGCTCTCGTTTCTAAGCTGACAGCAGTGAACGAGTCAGACGCAACCCAGACACGAGCGGCTTGCAAAAGGGATATAAGTTTGAAAATAAATGTGGTGACGAAACTTAAAGGTACCTAAGTATTGGATAAGGTACTGAAGTATTGAATACAAATTACTAAAGTATTGGACAAAGTTACTAAAGTATTGGATAAAGGTATAGAAGTAATTATAAAAGTTATGTGGTATTGCATAAAAGTACTGGAGTAATGGATAAAGATACTGACGTACTGGATTCTCACTCGCAGTTATCGACACATCATTATCTGGCTCATGATCATACCTCGTTGATCACTTCCTTCACTGTCGTATCTGATCTCGCTGAAGCCCAAGTCCCAAAGAACACCATACAATTAAAATACTTTAAGCAAAGCAACAACTGTCACACTGTGTCTGAAACATCCGTGTCAAAAGAATTCAGAGTGTGCAGCGGTCGTGCACATGAACTCGTGAGAGAACAAGAGATAAGTGAACGCTTCGCTCTTTCGACTGCATGCAGATGCAAAAACAAAAGCATCCGAAGCAGGCAGCATAGGTGTAACTGGATAGAAGGATCGATCTCAGCTCGACACAGCCAGATCGGTGGCGCGTTGTTCAGGCGATAGTTCTCATTGAAGCAGTGGCAGTTTCAAGGTGCCCTTCGCTATTCCCAATGGCCCCTTCATGGCTGCTGTAACCCACAGGGGAGTCCTTCATGGGGATACCCAATCCATTATTGACCGAATGAAAGGTCGCTGTATATGACTGGATGCATATTGCGGGAGAATGGATGAGTGACTTCCAGTGCTGAGATATTTACGCATCAGTGTCAGTTAAAAGTTTTATGCAGAATGTGCTAGATTTGCTTTCAATCAGAGATACTAGTGTCTCTGCTTTCAATCAACTAACAAAATCTCCCCCACACCCACCACCCACACCCAGCCTCCTCCTCCTCTTCATTTTCACCATCATCGCCATCACATCTCCATCGATTGAGATCATCTCCGTCATTTCAGCTAACTTTGGAACTGTAGTACATTCCATTCGAGATTTAAAGACACATATGACAGACCAACGAGGTGGAGTGCACTTTTCCTTTTCAGCTTTGATATTTGCCCTTCATGTGCCTCATTTTCACTCTTCAGCTCTGATAATCATAAACATCGATCTTTGGCTCTGATCGAGTGGCCTCTCATGACGTAGCGGTGCACCCATTTCCAAGATGTTCTCATCCCTGTTCTGACGACAGCTCTTGGTGCAAGACGTTGGGATGTGAAGATCTGTTACAGGTGTTGGCAGCTACACACCGTCTCCAACACTCTCTTGCTGTGACTTACTTCTCACTGCTAGGACTGAAGTAATGTTTTGCTTTACAATTTTTACCGTCTTCAGAGAGCTTCTCATGCAGGCGCACGCCTTGTCTAACTTCACACGTTACATTTCTTCTAAAAATGTAGCTTCCTCTTGGAAGGAACTCTACACCAGTGCAAGTAATGCCAGACCTTGGTGTGTTAGACCTAATCCTAAAAGCCTCGCTCTTCGTTGGCAGATCTAGATAGGACTGACTGTTGGAGAGGCACTGCAGAAATCCTAGCTGCCTGATGTTCTTCACTCCTGGCCTCCCTGTCTGCCTCTTCCACCTGGATAGCTGCAGCAAGCTAGGGAAAAGGGAGGAGCTAGAGAGCATGGAGGTGTATCTGTGGAGGGAGGGAGAGAGAGAGAGAGAGAGAGAGAGAGAGAGAGAGAGAAAGAGAGGGAGAGAGAGAGAGAGAGAGAGAGAGAGAGAGAGAGAGAGAGAGAGAAAGAGAGGGAGAGAGAGAGAGAGAGAGAGAGAGAGAGAGAGAGAGAGAGAGAGAGAGAGAGAGAGAGAGAGAGAGAGAGAGAGAGAGAGCAGCTCATGTTTACTCTCTGCTTTGTTATCTCCTTTCTTCAGATCACTACTACCACATAATAGATCATCAGATGTGGGTTTCCGGCAATTGCCTGACATGAAAAAAAAAGTCTGCAAGTTTCCACAATGACTAGTTCATGAGCAGTTTCCTCTTCTATGTGCCTGCTGAGTCAGGAAGGCACATGAATTGACTTTTCCTCAATTGTACTGTCAGGAAGAGCTTCCACTCAGAAAACTGAAGTGGCAATAAGAGGAGTTGAGACTGTTTCTCCTGCAACTCTCTGTTCTCTCTTAGCATCACCCTTCATTGTAAAGCATGGCTTCCAGCTGACAACCACTGGCAGTTGAGTAAGAATGCATGCAATGTGTTCACAGTGAGCTGAAAAAAAAGTTGAAGCTTGTGCCAACTCCTCAGCTATTCCCACCCCAGCCCTCGCCCTATTCCTCACCCCCCATCTCCCAACCCCAACATTATCCATCCTATTTACACTCCACAGATCTATTTGCAGCTGCATTATACCCATGTCAAATCTTGGAGGTCTCTAAGAGAGTGTTGCCACTATGAACTCCTTATGCTCTACCTCCTCTTCTCCCTCCTTTGGGAAGTGTAATAAAAGAGGATGGGAAGTGGGTAGACCACTTGACACATACAAAATGTTAGGTTTTCACCACAAGTAAAAAGTTTGTTACAGCCAGTTTCCCTCCAAAAGATGACTACCCCTGGTGATGTCCATAACACACATTGCCAACCAAACTTTCCCATATGTACATTTATATTTGTTACTTTGCATGTTGCTTGTTTGTTTCAATACTACCCTAGTCATTAACTGCAAACACCAGATAATCAGTAACAAGGACCTAGGCATATTTTGAGACCTAGCTGCTATCCAACTGAGTTTTTACCAGCTGAGATCCTCTTTCCATCATGATCAAACTGCTTCAGCAGCAGACAGACCAAGCAAGGCTGACAGCTGGCTAACTGCCTTCCTTCCTTCCAGCTAGGAGCTGATGACTTAGCTCCCCTTAGTACCTCTGCGAGATCTGGCATCTGGCCTCCACTCCCTTCCTGCAGCAGTATGTACTAAATGCAAACTTGCTCACAGCTCCCACCTCCCCTCCCAAACCATCCCCCATCCATCCCCTCCATCCCCCACTGCCCGCCCCCTACCCCCAAATGTTATCAAGGAAGTGCTAACTTGTTCACAAGAACACTCACTCTCTCCAGGAAACAGTTCCCCTACCCTCCCCCCCACCCCACCCCGCCTCTCCCCTCCCCTGACTCAGCATCAACAAACTGCTGAGATGCCATGCTCCCCACCAGAAGCTTTCTAACACAACACTTGGACTACTCCTTGCTAGGAAGGTAGACTATTCCTGTGGAGGAGCAATCAAATGTTAGAGAATTCAAAGGTTTCCGTCATGGGGATCAAAGCTGCAAACAGTACAAAACACAACTGATCAGTTCGAGCTTTAGTCATAGTATGCTTCCGTTCTCTTTATTCAATTCTATTTTATATAAACCTGTGGAAAGTCTGCCTTTGATCGAATTCCAGGCTCACTCATCTGCCTGGCATCTACACTGATTGGTGAAATGACATCTTGAGAAAGGTAGATCCAATTACCTTGAAAGTTTCCTTAAGCAGCAGTAATGAATTCAACTACTCATTCCACATTCAAGTCCTTTGCATGAATCATTGCATGGTTGTGTTCAGCAGTCCTTACTCACACATTCTGAATAATTCATGATTTCATTTCACAGCAATGCAGTCTGAAAAGCAAGCAACCCTACAGGAGAGATAGCATTACTGGAGGTATGTGTGGACACTTTAAAAAACCCATCCTAAATCTAAGAATAATGTGCTCCATAACTCTCCACTTGAAACAACACCAAAGATCTGGATTCCATGTGTCAGAATAGTGCACTGCATCAAAGGGACATAAAACAATTTTATGGCTCTTTTTGCATTTCTGCAGTAAGTACAGTGTTTCAAATCTGCCCATTTCAACAGAATAAAACTATCAAGTGAAATCTTTCACTCATCATAAATATTGCATCTCTCATGCAAGTCTTCCATACAAACAGAAATTTATGAATAGCAGTGCCCTGTGAAAAGTTCAGATCAGATTCAACAGCTAGACTTTCATATTGAAGTGGAGAGAAAATGTCAGCCCTCAAATTATCTGGATACTAGCTACCACCATGCATCAATTTTCATGTCAGGCTCAAGTGACACCCACTCCAACATCTGCTTGTGTGGTGATAGTGACAGTGGCTGTCACAATATCCTCCCTGAGACTAAACAAAAATAAGCACAATCTACTGATAAAATCTTTCTCTTTCTGATAACAATGAAAATGCTTGATGAACAAAATTTCCCTCTATGATCATCGCAGGTGTCTACTTACACTCTTAGCTTTCTACACAACTCACTCTAGGAGCAATTGTATTTACTATTAATACAAACTCAGCAATCTTTACTATTGAAAGTGTGATAAATTTGTTCTTGTGAGTTCCTTTTCCATCTCAAATTTAAGCCTCATCTTTGTTTCTCTACATCCATTTCTACTGCAATCCTGGAAGCTTATTCCATAGGAAAGAAGAATATCAGCATGCCACACACTGCATACATAATGTATCATAACTTGTCTGGCAACATATGTCAGCTCCCTTCATCATCCCAGAACTGAGAATATCACACATGCAACTGGTGCTTGCCAATATACATGTACATAAGCAGATTATTCCAACACAGCAAAGATGCAGAACCAGGACAAAGATGATGACATAGCCTTAATCTTTTTGGCAAAGCAAACCAACATTCATCATACTTCAAGTAAAAGACTGGAGATAAGCCAGGTCGTGATAACCCAGAGCTTTGAAACAGAAGAAAATAGTGGGTTGTCTTCTTCTATCCAACCCAAATCTTCACTCCAAGCAGTTTGCAGGCGTTATAAGTGTGGTACTCAGGAAATGCACAGCTGAGTGTTTGTCAATAATACTCTATGCACAAAATGCACTCTGTTATATGAGATCACAGCTTGCTTGGAAGACAACAACTTTTCTGAAACTCCAATGAAAGTATTAGACAGAAGACTCTGCATAGTAGAAAAAACACACCAACCCAGTACTTTTTGTTATTAAAGCAAAGAATACTTTCATGTTGTACCCAGAAGACCATTTGAATGGGCCACAGAGGCCCTCACAGAAAACACAGTTAGCAGGACATGGCCCCGGGAGACAATATGACTGATGGGCAAGCAAGACTGGGATGGGGAAAAAACACAGAGGGATGAGGGGACAAGCTTGGGTGTTGTTCACTGACTGCTTTTCTCCCCATATCCAGACCTATGCATTTCTAGCATAAGTATGGTCTCAGACTCCAGATAGCACCAGATTTCCTGTATGACTGGACTTTATCCAGAGGCTTCATACTGACTGATGTTTTTTTCTCAATTTCCAGTAGAAAAAAATAGTTTTATATTCATTGTTGGGCCTGGGGCAATGTACAGAAATTAAGGTCACTCCAAACACTGCACAATGGGAGGAAGTAACTGTCAGGGTAAGCTAACACACACACACACACACACACACACACACATACACACACACACACACACACATACACACACACACATACACACACACATACACACACACACACACACACACACACACACACACACACACACACACACACAGCGAGGGAGGGAGGGAGGGAGGGAGGGAGGGAGGGAGGGAGGGAGGGATGGAGGGAGAGAGAGAGAGAGAGAGAGAGAGAGAGAGAGAGAGAGAGAGAGAGAGAGAGAGAGAGAGAGAGAGGGAGAGAGAGAGACGGAGAGAGAGAGAGAGAGAGAGAGAGAGAGAGAGAGAGAGAGAGAGAGAGAGAGAGAGAGAGAGAGAGAGAGAGAGAGAGAGAGAGAGAGAGAGAGAGAACTTTCTCACTGTCCTCACTTCAAAGACATCCTTCAGACTCTACAGACACATGTATAAAGGCATGGAACAGTTCCACTCATAGCAAGGAGTGATTTCACAGGCAGCTTGAAGGGCGTGCATGCTCTGCCCACCGTAAAGCATCGCTCCTCAGCAGCCACTTGCAGCCACAGTCTGAGACACTGGAAAGAAGGATGGATGGATGGTGTTTTATGGCCTATCAGCCTTTGAAGGCTATGTAAGGCCACTAAGCATGACAATCACTAGAGCAGTATAGAGTAAACACAAATCAAGTCACGGTGTCCCTAGTTATTTGCCTCTTACGAATCGGGTAGGGAGACGCGGTGGTTCAATTCTTATCCAGAACCCACAGGGGGTCACTGGAAAGAAGGAAGCCTGGTGCTCTTCCTCTAAGGAGGACACAGTTCTGAAGAGAGTTCCTGAAGGGAGAATATCAGTATGTCCTGGGAGGGATGACTAGTTTGTATCTGTTCTCAGCTTTCCTAGGAGGAGACTTGGCAGCAGTAAGAGCATCAGGGACATGTGACACACAATGCTGCCAAGTTGTTTGCTTTCATTTGCAGTGTAGGGTCTCATAGGATTGCAATCTCATGCCACACACAGAGAAAACATGCTGTTCAACTGGAGGGAACAGACATTCTCTTCCTTAATTGAATGTGATTCAAACAAACCAAATGATTTTCTTACATTCACATTCACCATCCCCACTCATATTTCATTTTTTAAAAGCTCTATATGAAGGACACTACAAGAAGATTTGCCATCTGATCAATATAACAAATTCATGAAATTTGAGAACATCCACAAGTCCATACATCACTGACCACATATACACTCCCAGTCAGTTGACACCTGACACCATCCACTGCTGATGTACACAGCCACAGCTGAGATTCAGCAAACTTAGCTACAGTAACCAATCAATCAAAAGTGGTAGGTTTAAAGGCTATGGAGGGCATTTGATTTCTCCTCAATTTCTCCTCACAGTGGAAGTGCTACATAAGATTCTGAATTGTGCCCAGGTCAGTTGCAGGCAGGTCACATGGCTCCACATGTTGAGATGATCATACACTAGTCACGTATGCATCTCTTATTATCTGATCTCAGTTGCACCTTCCTGTTGCACTCACACTTTGCATGGCAGGACACCTTAAATACTATCACTAATAAGCAACTGTTCAAGTTCTGAGAGGTAAACTAACATAGTTACAGCACTGATGAACCTTTTTATGGAATGGCAGAGACAGACAGACAGGCAGGCAGGCAGGCAGGCAGGCAGAGGCAGGCAGGCAGGCAGGCAGGCAGGCAGGCACAGCCAGCCAAGCAGCCAGCCAGCCAGCCAGCCAGCCAGACAGACGGATGGACGGACAGACACACAAACACATGCATGCATGCAGACATTGGTGTGCATGCATGCACGCACGCACGCATGAAAACGCACACACACACATGCACAGTTGCAGAGACAGTGGCTTGGAGAGGAATAAGTGATGGGTGAGATTGTGGGTGCATGGGTGGGCATTGCAGGATTGAGTAATCGCATGATCATGATAACATTATATAGCAAATGCATTTTGCATTTATTATATGGTTGCAACTTAGCATGCACATATATGAGACATGTATACATCTGGAGTCAAGGGACCATAACGACCACGACTAAATTTTCGAGACGGAAAATGGTGATGACGCGGAAGAGGATGGTGTTGCGATCGAGTCGCACAGGTGAGCTTGTCAACACGACAGCACAACACGGAAGATTAGACAGTCGCATCTCCAACTCACCGTAGGGCGCTTCCACTCAAAAGGCCGGGGTGGAGCACGGCTGAAGAAGATAGAATTGTCCTCGGATGGGAACTCCGGATCCTCGAAGAGGATTCCTTCTCCCTGGCACTTCTTCTTGATGTCTTCGTAGCTCTGTTTGGTCAGACCAGCGAAGGGATTCTTCCTCTCTCGACGCGAGCTCCGGCCGGTAACATCGGGACCACGATTGCACTGTCGACGACCGCTGTCTCCTCCGGACCTGCTGCCAAAACCAAAGTCGGAGAGGTTGATTCCGAAGTTTTTCCCGGAGAATCCAAACGAAACATCGTTGCCCCCTCCGAAGCCGAGGTTCATTCCTTCAGGGTTGCCGATAGAGTATGTCTTGGTGGAGGTTTTTGGTGGGTCATCTCCAGACTTGAAGAAGGTCCGCACGGTTCTCGTGGAGAACATGGACATCGCACCTGGTGGAGTCGAGACAAGAAATGCAGAAATCCTTCGAATGTTAGAGAAGCCGGCGTCCTCTTGGTCTCCCCTCGAGGTAGGCTGGGGCTGACTGCTGCTCAACCCGATTGAGTACTACGAGCCATGCGCTGGCTGTCTTCCCAACTGGTCGAGTTCACTTGAACGGCGGGGGTGTCATTTGAGGATACATGGCACCGTGAGGCGTGACGAGCTGTCTCGCGAGTTAAACAACTGTGACTACAACAACACAGCTCCTACCTCATCAACATGCAACGCGTACCTTCGCACCCGATAATATCATGTATATTCACGTTGGTTTTCACCCTTGCAATATTTCAATCTAGAGTCCATGTGTGCATTTGAAATAGAATTCCAACGTTGTTCGCCTTTTGTACAACCAAACACCCCTCTAGATATCACATGCTCGCAGACTACAAAGTGAACGTACGCTCCGAGGCCAGACTATTCAAGGGAGACAACCGACGATGTCGAACATTCGCCCTCAGCCGTAGTTCTTTCAGAAATGCCATATATATGGCCAACAGTAACTTCCGACTTTTAAAAATTCGCCCCCCCCCCCCCAATAAATAAATAAATAAATGAATAAATGAATAAATGAATAAATGAATAAATGAATAAATGAATAAATAAATAAATAAATAAATAAATAAATAAATAAATAAATAAATAAATAAATAAATAAATAAATAAATAAATAAATAAATAAATAAATAAATAAATAAATAAATAAATAAATAAATAAATAAATAAATAAATAAATAAATAAATAAATAAATAAATAAATAAATAAATAATAATAAATTGGGGTGGTGGTAGCTGATTAATTTTTCACAAATTAAGATGATTTCCCTGGGTGGGAAATATTGCCACAGTTGGGGCAATGGCGGAGCGTCTATCGTGGTGTTCACTCAGCGGGAGAAGGGGTGGCACGGTTCAGGACTGGCTGCAGTTCCCAGCGATGGCTGACACTAGTGACAGACTGAGCACATCAGAGACAGAGGTTTGTCGTACAATTGGCACAATAAGTTTGATGGATGCTCTCGTACATACCCTTGAACGTTATTCTCTCTCTCTCTCTCTCAACACCTCGAAAGTGATAGGATCTGTCTTCCTAGATTTCAGAAAAGCCTTTGACATGGTACATTACGGCATACTATTGGATAAGCTGGCTCTTTATTTTCATGCTTACATGACTGAAGTTTTTTCAGTCATTCCTGGATAATCGACAACAATGTGTCCAATTCGATGGGCACGTTTCCAAGCATGGTATTCTAAAAGGGGGTGTCCCACAGGGATCTGTACTAGGCCCCCTCTTATTCTGCTTATTCATAAATGACCTACCCTTGCATGTCACAGATAAAAAGGTCTCATGTAACATGTTTGCAGATGATACAACGCTGTCTACCGCAGACAGCTCAACCGAAACTGTGGCAGATAAACTCCAAAAGAGTCTTGATGAAATATGTTGCTGGTGTCTTTCATATGGTCCTCAACCCGTCCAAAACCAAGTATATGGTGATAACCACAAGGCAAAAACATCAACTACATGTATCCTTTGTCACTCCCACTCTCACTTGATGCTGGGCCGATAGAAAAGGTGAAAGAACACAAAGTGCTTGGGGTGATGATTGACGAACGAAGACTGGAGCTCACACATAAATCTGATGTGCAAAAAGATTTTAAGCAATCTCTTTCTACTGTCAAAGCTGAGGCACTTTGTAGACATGGAAACCTGCAAAATCTTTTTCAGTGCCCACATCGTATCACACATCAATTATGCATCAACATTGTGGGATAACTGAAGTGAAGCTAATTTGAAGAGAGTTAATTCACTATACAGAAGAGCTTCTAAGCTTATGGTCCCAAATAAATCTCTCAGCACTGAAAATAAAATGGAAATGCTTGACATTTTGCCTCTCCATAAGCATCTGCAGCTCAATAAGTGTGTGCTTGTGAAAAAGGTAAAAGATGGCCGAACACCAGAATATCTAACCAAACTATTTGAGCAGTCATTATTCAGAGGACATGACAAATTTCTCCTGCCTCAGCCTCGCATCGATTTGTTCAAATCGAGCCTATCTTACTCTGGGGCTGCTCTGTGGAATACACTGCCTGATGACATAAAATGTATCAAATCTTTGCCTATGTTCAAAGACAAAATTCGCACTATTCTCAGACATCATCCTATGACATAGTTTTCCATGCTTTCTTCTGACGTCTAGACAGTGGAACGGCTAAGTGTGTATCCTACATTGTCCGTTCTTCACATATGCTTACTTCAGGCCACCCCTGGCTGAACTATTGGAGGGGTTCCGGCTGATTGGGGGTGGGGGAGTAGGGGAGGGAGTGTACACCAAGAGGCTTTGGCCTACATGTATGTTATTTGTTTTTAACATTTGGATGTTTAGATAATTGTTTTATGTATATGTCATTGTAGTTACTTCAAGTTCCATATTTGAATTTTGCTTCTCTGGTACACTATCTACCCATTTTAGTATGTTTAAGAAATTGTACATGTATAATTCTTGCGATAATTATACTGACTCTCTCTCCCTCCCTCCCTCCCTCTCCCCCACCCTCTCTCTCCCACCCACCCACCCACCCTCTTACTCTCATTCTCTCTTCCCTTCCTCCCCCTTCCCCCAGCTCCCCCCCCCCTCTCTCTCTCTCTCTCTCTCTCTCTCTCTCTCTCTCTCTCTCTCTCTCTCTCTCTCTCACCACATTTGAATATTTTGCCTCAAGGGCTGAATGTAAGAAAGGCACTACTGCCTAATTCACTACCCTTGTAAAATAAAGTTCGTTCGTTCGTTCGTTCTCTCTCTCTCTCATTCACACACACACACACACACACACACACACACACACAGACAGGCAGGCAGGCAGGCAGGCAGAAAGGCAGGCAGGCAGACAGAGAGACAGAGAGACAGAGAACTTGAACTTTATTTATATAAGGGCATTGGCCCATTGCAAGACATAAAAAGTATAGTGATTGCACTTACTAGCAGAGCACCCAGCTGTGTCCCGAGAACTGAAATATCAGACTATGCATCAAGGAGCCGATTAGACTGTCAGCACACATATTTTATCCTTAGTGAAAAGGCTTTTTGTCAATGTTTTTCATATTGCGGCAAGTGACAAATTCATCTGGCTTACAAAATGAAGGAAGACATACAATCTTAAGAGAGCCAATCAAATTTCACAGTAACCAGCTTATTATTGTCTTTCTTCACAACATTTCAATCTGTATTTTGCATACTCTTTGAATTGGAAAAGGTAAGCAATAATCATCATTAGTTTGACATTTCAAAGCAGCTCCAATTGGGCAGATAAAAATAAATAAACATATGTAGCAGTAAACCAGCACTACTTTCTTGTCATTATAAAGGAGATGGTAGTGGTAACCTACCAGCATGCAAGCAATCTGTATGTGAGTCTCTGAAGCACCATTGCATTTATATCAGTTTGCACTCAACATAGTAACCACAATGCATTGTTCAACAAACTGTGTGCACATCAACCATCTGGCGACCAAGTCAGCATTTTTCTCTTCCTCTCTTCGCCTGTTATCTTGCACATGACATCCGTTTACTTTTAAAAAAAACATACATCTTAAAGGAATGTGTAAGACTATTCCTTGTATACATCACTACAGAAAACAGAACCACCTCTCTGGTATACATCTGAAAATCAATCTCAGTGATTGCTTCAACCCAATAACCTGTCTATCCAAGCTTCCATCCCATCCAACCACGCATCCATCCACCCACGCATCCATCCATCAGTCCATGTTACGTCCATCTTAGTACACAATCATCCCGATCAATTCACCTGTCTGCCCCACCATCTCCCCTTTCCCAGCACTCTCTCTCTCTCTCTCTCTCTCTCTCTCTCTCTCTCTCTCTCTCTCTCTCTCTCTCTCTCTCTCTCTCTCTCGCCAGGGTTGTTGTTGCCTTTGCTACAGGTCATGGAGGGCCAGACGAGTTGCGTGCTCTTGCCCCTGCAGACCTTTAATGTGTCTTTAATATTAATCGAAAGGGCACGGAAGAAGGTTTGTGACTCTCTCTCTCTCTCTCTCTCTCTCTCTCTCTCTCTCTCTCTCTCTCTCTCTCTCTCTATATATATATATATATATATATATATATATATATATATATATATATATATATATATATATATATATATATATATATATATATATATATATATATATCAGCCAAAGCTGTGAGCACGCGCTGAAAGGCTCCTTCGATTCGACTCCGCCGCACTTCGAAGCGTCAGAGAGAGAGAGAGAGAGAGAGAGAGAGAGAGAGAGAGAGAGCAAGTAGTGGAGGAAGGAGGGGGAGCACGAACGAACGAAATGAATTTACTACGTAAGCCACCCGCCCATTGCAAATGTTAATCAGCTCAAGAAAAATGTAAACCGCCGGAAAAACAGGGAAAACGTCACAACTCAAATTCAGAAATTGAAGTGATACGCTCGCAGACGATTTCAGTCACTGTTACGAAACAGTTCTCTTCGTCAAGTCCGTGCTGGCTAAGGTCACTTCGTCGGCACCGCGTCTCCCTAAGCGATTCGTAAGAGGCGAATAGCTAGAGAAATCTTTATTAACTTTAACCTGTGCTGGTGATTTTCGCGGATAATGGCCTTACAAGGTCAACAGAGGCTGATAGGCCGTAAAACTCCACCCATATTAACTTCCTTCGCTTCGTCGGCGACACGCTTTCCGTGTACTTCAACGTCACTGTTGGTGTCGAGGCCTCGTCTCAGCTGCTGTGATCACATCTGTGGTGGCCTGCGTGGTTGACAGCGCAGGACGATGAGTCTTCTTCTTACAGACGGCTGTAACAGATGAGGGATCAGATGGACGACCGAGAGATTTGCAAGGAGACTCGTCTTGCGATACTGTGCCACAGGCTGTGGCGATGCTTTCTCTACTTGTCCTCATCTGACTCTGCACTTCCTCTTCCAAGCTCTGTCCAAACTTCTCACCCATCTCACGCACTGAGTCTGCAACGTGACTCCGATAAATTCTCTATGAAAACAACATTTTCAGGGGACGAAGCTTCAGAGTGCATGTTGTCAGAATGGTCGGTTTTTTTGCGGGACAGGACTGAGAACATGCAATGTAGACACTTCATCATCAGCCACTGAGTAAGAATATACACTAGGAAGGTCAAAGGTCACGATTGGGGTCGAGTGTTGACCAGGCAGGGGATTGGCACGTGCATCTCGTGACTCGAGTAACATCATCAATGAATGAGTGGTCACAAATGTTGGCGCTCGAATTCGCAACAAACTGAACATTTTCACAACGAGCTAGAAGAAGAACAAAACTGTTGTCTTGTTGCTGCCCTCAACGAACTTGCGACGGTGTCTTTCTATTCCACTGCTTCCGCAGAGGCCCTCACGCGAGCAACGGCTAGCGCTGTCCTGTCTGGATCTTAGAACCACGACGACATTTTCAGGTTCCCCAGCAGCTTTCCATGACTGACTCTCTCTCTCTCTCTCTCTCTCTCTCTCTCTCTCTCTCTCTCTCTCTCTCTCTCTCTCACTCATTCACTCACTCACACTCTCTCTCTCTCTCTCTCTCTCTCTCTCTCTCTCTCTCTGTGTGTGTGTGTGTGTGTGTGTGTGTGTGTGTGTGTGTGTGTGTGTGTGTGTACTGTGTGAAAAATACCGGCCTATTGACAAAGACCATAGCAAGTCACCGCGACTGGCGACCTGCTCCTCCGATGCGAGACTGCCCTGCATCACACCTGCTCCATCCCTGACTGCCCTGCATCACACCTGCTCCATCCCTGACTGCTCCATCCCTGACTGCCCTGCATCACACCTGCTCCATCCCTGACTGCCCTGCATCACACCTGCTCCATCCCTGACTGCCCTGCATCACACCTGCTCCATCCCTGACTGCCCTGCATCACACCTGCTCCATCCCTGACTGCCCTGCATCACACCTGCTCCATCCCTGACTGCTCCATCCCTGACTGCCCTGCATCACACCTGCTCCATCCCTGACTGCCCTGCATCACACCTGCTCCAGACCAGCAGGATGCAACCAAGTCTACCCCGGACCACGACTGACGCGCAACCTCATCACCTGAGGCAGGGATGGGCGTGCTGTCGAACACATTAATCAGCGTGGAAAGAGCAACTCCCGAACATGCAGAGGCAAGAGCACGCAACTCGTCTGGCCCTCCATGACCTGTAGCAAAGGCAACAACAACCCTGGCGTGCCAACCGAAAATGATACAGACTTCCCCACGTTGATGGCCACTTCCGGTTGTCATGGACTGTGATGTGACTAATTCCCATTGCGCTCGCTTTGCGCAATTTACAAGTCTTAATACCGGTATTGTGGGCTTGGGGACCACACACAGAAATTTTCGTTTGTGCGTTTGTTTGTTCGTTTATTCTCCCCTCCTACCTCCGTATCTCCACACGCAACCCCCCACCGCCACCCCCTCCCTTCCCTCGTCTGCCAACTTCAGCACTCATCCATCCTTTTGTCTGAACTAAAATGTATTTCAAATTGTAAACTACAATCTTGACGATATCCACGCTCTTTCTGCCCTCAGTTAAGCTCTTCAGAACATGTTACCTGTTGAACTGCCGCCCCCGCACATTACACATTACTGCAGTGCTCAAAATAGCGGTAGGCCTGAGGTAGGTGAGCGACTCCTAGCTGGGTCAATCAGTTTGTGTGTCGCATCTCACTCTGTTTGCACAGCCTTACCCTGAATCTCATTCCGCATCCTCACAATGACACCAGGGAAAGTTGACACACTTTCAGAATTCACTTATTTGCTCAGAAATGAGGTGATGGAAGTTTGTGTGCGGGTCTGGCGAAGTAGAGAAGAGGAAGTTTCCTCGTCAAAGTAGTGCAGAGTAAAGTATTCGTGAGCCAGGGTTGGGCTTACATTATTACACGCTACAGGCAATGTGAACAAGGAGATGTGTTTAAAATAATGTCCCGCCCTTTCGAAGATTGATGATGGGTGGAGGGATACGTTTGCACCTTTAAATGAGAACTTTAGAGTTAATTGTTTCAGGTTCGGAGTTAACGCATCCAAAAAGTTTAGCAGGACATGTTTCTCACATCCATTGCTCATGAAATTTAGTTTTTCATACGCTATTTCGCGTTGATAAATCAGGTTAGTCAAATCGTGAAGAACAAATGTAAGAATACACATGATTTGTAGCATACTTTTATAAAAATCCTGTGCAAATGTAGTGGAGCAGACAGGCACGCACGCAAACACATATGTCTACATGCATATTTACCTGCACACACACACACACACACACAAACACACACGCACGCACGCTTACGCACAAATGTGTGTGTACATGCACGCGCACACAGAGTTGAAAAGTTAAAGGGTTATACGGAAAAAATAAAACTGGGTAGGTGGTTGGAGTCCTGGACACTCACATCTGAACTACAGAGACGGATACAAGCCCTGGAAATGAGATGCTACCGCAAGATTCTGAACATCTCATATAAAGACCATGGCACGAATGAGGAAGTCAGCAACGGGATCAGGAGAGCATTTGGACAGTACGAAGACCTGCTCTCAATCGTGAAAAGCAGAAAGCTGAAGTGGTACGGTCCCGTGTCAAGAGGCAGTGGGCTGGCCAAGACCATCCTGCAAGGTACCGTACCAGGTGGGAGAAGGAGAGGCAGGCAGAGAAAGAGGTGGGAAGACAACATCAAAGAGTGGACAGGCTTGACAGCGAGCCACAGAGGATAGAGAACGATGGAGGAAGATTGTCCGAAAGTCATCAGTGGTGCCTCAACAACCCATCTCAGGGTTAAGAGACTGAACTGAACTGAACAGAGGTGGTTGGACTGATGGACAAACGGACGGATGATATCAACCAATGCATGCACGAAAAATACTAAGAATAGCAGGAGATCCCAACATTTGGAATTATGTAAATGTAATCATCTGAAAACGAGAAACCACTACCGGTACATTTAAAACGCAGAAGCAGGACGCAACAAAGCGAAAGAAGATGGATGAAAGACTGAATGGATGAATGAATGGAAGGACACATGGTCGAAGCAGGGAATTTCTCTTAAAAGAACACATAGCAATAACGTTCATTCCAAAATATAAGGCTGCAAGTAGGGATTTTCTTGACAAAATATCGCAGGATCATGCAGACGTATATCTTTTCGCCATTTGTGATGCTCTTGACTCACGGGGAGGAGTGACTCTATGGGTCAACAAGGGCGACTCGTTCCGTTTCCCTTTGACGTGCATGGGTCTGTACCACGCAGTTTCCTTTCACCGTCATAAAAAACGCAACCTCCAAGCACTTGCAAAGTGCCCAGGAAGTTAAATTGAGAGTTGGTAGTTGCATTCTATGGGACTTAGGACTTCGCTTGAATAAGAATAGTAGCACATGGAGAAAGAAGTATTCAAAGATGCACCCATGCACGAATGAACCCACACAACATTTACACATTCAGGTAGCGGGAGCAAAGAAGGGAGGAGGAAATAAGGGAGGAAAAAAAGAAAGGAGACGAGAGAGAGAGAGAGAGAGAGAGAGAGAGAGAGAAAGAGAGAGAGAGACAGACAGACAGACAGACAGACAGACAGACAGACAGACAGACAGACAGACAGACAGACAGACAGACAGACAGACAGAGACAGAGAGAGAGACACAGACACAGAGAGAGACAGAGAGAGAGAGAGAGAGAGAGAGAGAGAGAGAGGGGGGGGGGGGGGAGAGAGAGAGACAGACACAGACAGACAGACAGACAGACAGACAGACAGACAGACAGACAGACAGACAGACAGGCAGACAGGCAGACGGACGGACGGACGGACGGACCGAAGGACGGACAGACAGACAGAGATTATCGACTCCATCGCTCCTCGGACTAAAGCAATGATGCTGAGACGTAACGCATTATTATATTCTCTCAAGGCATCAATGACACACAACTAAGTCCACAGGTGTTGAGACTCTAGAGCCATACTCCTACTTACCGAGGGGCGTTTCCACTCGAAGGCGCGAGGCGGGGCACGGCTAAAGAAGATGGAATCATCCTGGGCTAGAAACTCGGGATCCTCAAAGAGCGTGCCTTCTTCCAGACACTTCTTCTTGATGCTCTCGTAGTCTTGGCGGATGAGTCCTGCGAAGGGGTTCTTCTTCAGTCGGCGCGAAGAGCGACCCGCCACATCCGGCCCTATGCGTTGTCCAAGCGCCATCAGCTTGTCCAGACCGATGTCCTTCACGTTGATGCCGAACTTCTTAGCGCCGAAACCCAAGGAAATATCGCCCAACTGACTGAAGCCGAAGTTGAGTCCCTGTGGGTTCCCAAACGTGTATGTCTTGGGCGCGCTTTTGGCTTCCATGTTGTCGTCATCTTCAGGTCCAGCCTCCTGCTGAGTGTGGTGGCTTTTTTGGTGGTGACCGGTATTCAAGTGGGAAGTCAAGGTGTCACCCGCCGACTGCAAGAAATTCTTCACCTTCTTCGTGCTGAAGAACGACATGGTGATGGCGGGGGAGGCAGTGGTAGTAGAGCAGTAGCTATGTCAACAAAGGCAGATTATGCAGACGACAAGGACAGGTAGGCTGCAGCCTCGCTCCGGACCAAAACCGAACCGACCGCTCCGACCCAGACGAGATGTCAGACGGCGCGGTAAATCCCAAGTGGCGTTTCTCTCACCTTCCAAGCTGGTTTCTTGGCGCCCGAGGTGGTGACAGTCCTTCTGCGTCTCGCTTGCCCGGTTCGGGACGGCTGCGACGTCAACTGGGGTGTAGAGTGCCTGCAGCTGCGGCCCAGTGCCTCTGCTGCTTTTTTTTTCTACAGAGATCAAAACGCCCTGGTCGAGTTCACTTCGACAGCGGGGGTGCGTCTGCCTTGCCGATGTGTTTTGATGGATGAACTCATTCCCCCACACTCACCGCGCGCACTCCTCGTCAGTCATTCACTCAGCATTAGAGCGTGATGACTTGGCAGTGTTGTCCAAATTTTCGGCGCAGCAGGTGTTTTTTTGTAAGTAGCTTTGCCGTCTTGAAGGATACGCTCGGCTGAATGATAAAATTTATTGATCGGGTTGCATAATTTATAGAAAGGGAAACTCACAAAATAGAGAATGATATAAAGTTGGATCGTGCACAAGAAAGAGGCTCTCGCTCGTCTGGTATCTTTGCATAGCTGGAGGAGGTATGGCTCGCAAAGAAAATAATTTATAGCGTGGACAAGCTATGAATCCCACATGTAGTCAAACACTTAGCACGTGGACGGAGCCGCGGGCAAGATCAAGCTGTCCTGGCGTGTGTGTGTGTGTGTGTGTGTGTGTGTGTGTGTGTGTGTGTGTGTGTGTGTGTGTGTGTGTGTGTGTGTGTGTGTGTGTGTGTTGTATTTTAGTGTCGCAATCAATACATATAAACAGGGAAATAGAGCGAATCAAGAGCGATGTTTTTTCCGCCACAGGTAGGTTGAGAAAAAAAAAATAAAAGCTTCCTGAGAGTATTTAACGATAGGTGTTCCTGTTTAATGTCAAAAACTCCGAACAGCTACCAGTGAAAAGTCCACTAGATGGACCTTTTTTGTAGACAGAAATGATTCATTAAATATTCCGACCGAGTAATTGTGCTATCGGACTGCCCCTCCCCTTTTTGACGCGTCGCCGCTCTTCTAGTCTTATAGTCAATGCAGAGGCATCACTGCGAAAGTGCTAATAGAATAGGCCAGTACGAGTAGCCTCCCCTCCGTACCAGTCTTTGCACTGCACAGCTGTGTACGTCTGAGGGGATTGTGCCGCTTGCCGCGTCCGCAGTGCATGTACATGGAAGACGTTTTGTTAACGGATTTTAAACATAATCATCTGCGCTAATCTCTACTACAAGCAAAAGAGAGAAGGAAACGAGAGAATCAGTGTATAAGGTTGGGTGGTGATGATGCTCTCTGCACTGTACATTTATTTCTATATGACCTCAGCAATTCAGACTTGCGGTCAAACCAATTCTCCGTGCATTGTTGCAGGGTGATGGACATGTTGCGAAATAGTGAATGAGAGTAATCACGTACAGTACGAGTCAGCGTCTCGATGTTGCTTCGTCGATAGCGAAGACGGGGCAAAAACACCCAGTTGTTGAGAGCACAGCCAGTCGAAGAAACCTTGTCTGTGAAGAGGTTGTCACCCAAAATAAAGACATAAACATGAACCAAGAACGACCCCTCCCGCCCCCCCCCTCAAAAAAAAGAAAAAAAAGAGTATAATAATTAAGTAGGTCGACTGTCCTTCTTTCTGTGCAACGCTGGTAAGTCAATGCAAAGTTTGCTTTTAAAAGTGTTCAGTCCACACGCTTTATTTATGGAAGATAAATTTAGTAGTAAATGTACACGACGGCAGAAATTATATTAAATCCAATACGTACACGGAGCATTTAAAAGAAAAGAAAAGTTTACGATAGGTCCCTTGATTCATCGTGACGTATCTGTGCTTTTTTTACTAATTTATTTTAATTGCTGTTCCAAAAGCAATTTATAAGACATGTTAAGCCCTCCAGATTTTTACTTCAGTTATTCATTATGAATACACTGGAAAATAAGTGCACATTATGCCATCGGAATGCGAGCAATAAGCTTCGTCCTCGTCCACAGGATGGATTTTGCAATAATTAACTCTTTATATACACAACTTTAACATGGATTAAGCAAAACCTTGGACGTTGCAATTGTTTACATAATTGTTGGATATACATCCATAGCAAGATACACCTATTCGCACAATTTCCCATTTTCCTTCCATTCACGACTCAGAACACATGTAAAAGCTCAAAACTGCGCCGATACCCCTGACGTTGGTGAGTATATTTAGGGGACTCGCCGTTCTCACTTAGTTGTCATTGATCTCCGAATTTTCACGTGAACATCATTGATTAATCAATTAATTACTCAACCAATTAATTGTAAATGCTCGTTTAGGATGCTTTTTCCTTTTAGATGTGTTTATTCCATTCACGGATTTCCTCCTTCCTTGCGGCTTCTCCCCCACCCCCCCACCCCCACCCCCACCCCACCCCGCACGTGGAATCCCTGTCGATTTTCTGCACCGACATCTCTATTGGAATATATATATATATATATATATATATATATATATATATATATATATATATATATATATATATATATATATATATATATATATATATATAATATCTTTACAGCACTGTGTGTAACGACTAGTGAATGAAGGGGGAT
>JAWQFJ010000293.1:25000-32500 GCA_034096865.1 Theodoxus fluviatilis | reverse complement strand
ACTGTCTTGAATCCTTCACTTGAATAACTCGAGCATTTTCTTGAAAAGGAGAAGAATTCTCCAGCAGCCATGCCAGATACAGAGAGAGAGAGAGAGAGAGAGAGAGAGAGAGAGAGAGACAAACACACAAATACACATGTATCCACATAAACACACACACATGCACACAGAGCGCGCACAGCACACACAAACACAATGAGAGAAGGCAAAAATTGTATAGATTGAATTCAGATTCCAGAAATATCTTACTAAGTGTAAATAACCTTACATGAAAAACAAAGTCATTGATTGACAAGTAACGACATTTATTAGAATTTATCACGCATGAAAAGAACCCGCATGAGTTACATGAGTATTCAAAATATATTCATAGACTTCTAGATTTACTTATACTTCGAGGTTAGAGATAGCTGGTTTGCTAAATCTATCTATCTGTCTAAGACAATCAATGTTCCATTCTTCCATTTCCTTTCCACTTTCTGCCTACGCATTTTGTTGGGTGGTCTGCGTGCCCGGTCTGTTGCTCTTGCCGCCTTTCTGCCTATCCCGCCAGCAGCTCAGCCACTCTCCAAGGTAAGATGTGTATATCTTCCTCTCGACTTGATGTCGTTCTGAGACAGCATCTGTCAAAACAAATTGGTGAATAAGAATGATATATTTGTGAACAAAGCACAGCTCCAAATAGCAAAACTAAAGCTTCTTCATTCTTCCGCAATAGCTCAGCATTCCATAATCTATAATAACAAATGCGTACAGATAGGTTATATTGCCCCTGAAGAGCTGGCGTCATCAGGGTCTTCCCTGCCATCTGGAGAAGGACTTTGAAGGTTCCCCCCCCCCCCCCCCCCCCCCCAGATTAGAGATGTGGCGCTCCTGAGGAACAAAAGTTGACCAGATTAAGTACAAAATCATGTATATAAACATGGACAACACTAAAAAAATTACTATACTAAATCTAGATATCGACAAACGGAAATCCGCTGTGAGACGGTAGAGGCGAGACAGAATATGGACAGGAATGTGCTATCGAAATGCGGAACATCTGGCAATATGCAGGAAGTTTATCAATAAATAGTATGGCTATAGAAGAAAGTGTCAGAAAGTTTTGGAACTAATAGTCCTCAGGAGGTGAGGAGGAGGAGGAGGAGGAGGGAGAGAGAGAGAGAGAGAGAGAGAGAGAGAGAGAGAGAGAGAGAGAGAGAGAGAGAGAGAGAGAGAGAGAGAGAGGAGTTTTTCAGAATGACATGGTAGTAATAAATGTGCATAGTATGTTATAATTTCAGGCTTCATATTTCACACACAGACATCACACATACACACAAACAGACACCACAAAGGTACACAGAGAGACATCACAAAGATACACAGACAGACATCACACAGACACACAGACATACATCACAAAGATACAGAGAGAGAGAGAGAGAGAGAGAGAGAGAGAGAGAGAGAGAGAGAGTCAGTATAATTATCGCAAGAATTATACATGTACAATTTCTTAAACATACTAAAATGGGTAGATAGTTTACCAGAGAAGCAAAATGTAAATATGGAACTTGAAGTAGCTACAATGACACATACATAAAAAAAAACAATTTTCTAAACATCCAAATGTTAAAAACAAATAACATACATGTAGGCCAAAGCCTCTTGGTGTATACTCCCTCCCCTACTCCCCCAGAGAGAGAGAGAGAGAAAGAGAAAGAGAGAGAGAGGAGAGAGAGAGAGAGAGAGAGAGGGGGGGAGGGGAGGGAGAGCTGGGGGAAGGGGGAGGAAGGGAAGAGAGAATGAGAGTAAGAGGGTGGGTGGGTGGGAGAGAGAGGGTGGGGGAGAGGGACGGAGGGAGAGAGGGAGGGAGGGAGGGAGGGAGAGGGGGATAGAGAGAGGGAGAGAGACAGGCAAGCAGGCAGGCAGGCAAACACATACAAAAACCTCATGTAATTGGATTGAACACGGTTTGAGTTATCTCCCCTTTGACCACATCCGTGGCACTCAAAGACTATTCATACAAAGACCGGTCATAACGAGCTGTTGCTATATGGAGTTACAAGACGCTGGGAAACGCAGCGCCCCCAAGCGGAAGGTAACATGGGTGAATCAATGGAAGTACTGACAACGCTTACCGACAAGTAAAATTGCTTGTTTCTCGACGCGTTTCTGATGCGTTCCGATCATGTTTGTGAATACATTTACTGTGTAATGTGTAACAAAATGATTTGCTGCAATAATGGGGGTGTTTTGGCTTTGTTTTTTGTAGCAGGCGTTGGGAAATCGAACTCGCACATAGGCCTATTGAATCTACATGGTGTTGATGGAACGATCTAATTTTCATTATTATCGAAGAATGCAAGCTTATTTATCAACGTATACACCCCTGTGGAATATCTTTAGGAAATGCAAACCAATACATACCTGTCAAGAAGGTGATTTGCGGCCAGAAAGTCATTCGATCAAGTGAATTAAGTTGCCGCTTCGGCAAAGATTATAGATACGATCAACTATATAATCTTTGCTGAGGCCACAGCATAAGCATTGGAACAACTGTCGTGGTAGAACCCCTTTTCGTGCAGCTCTGTTTTCATTTTGAGCATATTTGCCTTGTCATACGATCGCCGTATGTCCACAAAAACCCCATAAACCCTCGATCTTGAGACTTCGACTCATCACGATCTTTGCTTACGACTTACACTGCATCCAGGTCAAAGTCGCGCACCCCTTTCGAAGCGTTCACAGATCTGACGTTCCGACGGAACGTCTCACAGTAAAATTGTTGTTTCATTCCGCTTGCCAACCATCTGCACTCATTATCCTCATCATAACTTCGCTCTAAAACTTTGTTTCCGAACGTCCGCTGCATGTGTTGAATGGGGGAAAGAAAGATGTTGTTAGAGTTATCTTTCCTTTCCCCTCCCAGTCGTGACTTGATTATATCTCGCTCGTATTAGTACCAGTGGTTTTGTGAAAAGGCCTTAGTCTCCAAATGCTGATAGGCCGTAAAACTTCATTCATTCATTCATTCACCATCCATCCATCATCTCCACTTATCGAGCATCCCCCTCGTTCCCCCTATACCGTGCGGATAAGACCTAACATGAGATACTGCGCGAAAGACCTCTCTCTGTCTGTCTGTCTCTCTCTCTCTATCTCTCTCTCTCTCTCTCTCTCTCTCTCTCTCTCTCTCTCTCTGGCAGTGCACTTGAACAAGATTAAATCACTGTACAGACGTCGATAAACAAGCAATATTTACATGTCGCTAAGCGGTGTGATTACTTCCCTTGATTCACCCAAGTAACCTTCCGCTTGGGGGCGCAACGTGTCTCGATCCTCACAACAATGAGCTAATGAGCTATCTTTGTGTAACTATATAATCTTTGTGGCACTGTAGAACAGCAACACTGATGATTCCAATTGGGTGATATAGATTTTAAACGGAAAACTTACTGTCTACAGTTTGTTGACGAGCAGGAGATGGAGGAAGGGGAAAAGGACGAGGAGCGCGCTGTGGCATCAGTTGATTTCCAAACGTCTGCTGTCCAGTCAGTGGTGAAGGGGTAGGTTTCGTCAGGGCTCCTGAAAGCATTTCATATTTCAGTCATAGACGCCACCGACTGGTGAAGCACGGTGGTTAGCGCGTGCGCGCGCGCGCGCGCACACACACACACACACACAGAGAGAGAGAGAGAGAGAGAGAGAGAGAGAGAGAGAGACAGACAGACAGACAGAGAGAGAGAGAGAGAGAGAGAGACAGACAGACAGACAGAGAGAGAGCGAGAGAGAGAGCGAGAGAGAGAGAGAGAGAGAGAGAGAGAGAGAGAGAGAGAGAGAGAGAGAGAGAGCTTTACAAACAAACAAACGAACTTTATTTTACAAGGGTAGTGAATTAGGCAGTAGTGCCTTTCTTACATTCAGCTCTTGAGGCAAAATCTTCAAATGTGGTGTGTGTGTGTGTGTGTGTGTGTGTGTGTGTGTGTGTGTGTGTGTGTGTGTGTGTGTGTGAGAGAGAGAGAGAGAGAGAGAGAGAGAGAGAGAGAGAGAGCTAGCTAGCGAGAGAGAGAGAGAGAGAGAGAGAGAGAGAGAGAGAGAGAGAGCTTTACAAACGAACAAACGAACTTTATTTTACAAGGGTAGTGACATAGGCAGTAGTGTCTTTCTTACATTCAGCCGAGGCAAAATATTCAAATGTGGTGAGAGAGAGAGAGAGAGAGAGAGAGAGAGAGAGAGAGAGAGAGAGAGAGAGAGAGGCCCAAACATTTTGACATCATTAGCTATAGATGAGTCAAACCGTGCACATTATACACTAGGAAATCTATACCATAAATTCCTCTTGCTTCATCCACAAACCTACACAACAAAGTATGAGCATAATCCGCATGAGTTTTAAAAAGAATTACAGGGCTGGAAAGGCAATGAATGGCAACAGACAATAGCAAAAAATGATCGTACATAGTATGGGATAGTCTGCCTCTTAGAGCCACAATACCACTATACAACAAAAACTGCCTAAATTCTGTTGCCTTCCACCTTTCAATTTCCTCTCAGTAGACTTGTTTGATGACATGCTGATAATTGTAGGCGTGAGAAAACAAGAAAATGTATATAGGGGAAAATCCAATTATAATTACCTGTCAAAATGATACGGAAAGGGAGCGAGACGTACTTACCAATGCCGGACACTGGTGACACCACGAGTACAATCCAATGTGAAATTCTGCTGATTTCGCGCCAGTGTGCTGCAGCGGGCGAGGCCTCTCGATTGCCACTCTAAGGCTATAGCCCCATCCTATATTTTTTTAACCTGGAATTCAGATGGCGAGAGCGGCGCCGCGGGCCTCCTTGTTTTTTTAACCTGATAATGCTGGATCCTTTGCTCCCCGAGGCCCAGATAAGAACTAAAGTTAGCCGTAGCTATGGCGACAGCAACAGATCAGATATCACCATAAACACTTAAGGCTACATTGCAGACTTTGAACAGCCCTAGAGCTGGCGTACCCAGGGAACCCACTCCCAAGGCTGGGCCAGGGCCGGCCCAGGAGTTGCGTGCTGTCTAGATTTTCGACAAAATTGTCTACAGTTGAATCCGGTTTGCTTTTATTCCGTTGCAAAAGTTCCTGTGCCATATGATATGACACCATGGTGTGTTCTATCAAGTGAAAAACTGATGTGATATCTGTGTCGTCAGTTATTTAAATCTATCGGCAACTCTTTCACCGACTCTGGCGCCAGGACGCAGCCATGTTCTTCCGCCTTGCCAGTTGATGATTGGCCTGTTTTTTTAGCTGTAGGAGCATCTCGCTCTCCCTCAACTAGCCATCGGGAGAGAATCTCGAGATTTTGGGCCTAACAAACGCACCCTTTGCCACGTTGCTACGTGGGCGACGTCGATTAGTCATTGCCTTGCCGCCAAAAGGAAGAGCGCGCGCGCCCTCCGAGTCCTTCACTAGTTAGAGGCAGGCCGGCGTTATGGCGCAATACCGCGCTCCGCACTCTTCAGCGACTTCGAAAGCTAAGCGTGACTTTCGGTCTAATTTTGATTCGATTAGAGAGACTCACCAGAGAAAAGGAACGCTCTTTGAGGATGAAGAATTTCCCGCCAAGATGTCGTCCGTCTACAAAGACTACAACTACAAGGCCCACGGAAAGATGCAGTGGATGCGACCTCCCGTAAGTTGTGCACACACACACACACACACACACACACACACACACATACACAGAGAGAGAGAGAGAGAGAGAGAGAGAGAGAGAGAGAGGGGGGGAGGGAGACAGAGTTTTGAGAGGTAGGCAGGCATCTTGTTTATACAATTACTGCTTCGGCTCTTTATGTTAAAACTTGCTGGCAGCGTCATTAAGCAAATTGACCGACGTGTACTTCCAAATATATATATATTTTCAGCATTGGTTTCTCAGAGGCAGATATATTTCCCTCAAAACGTTTATCTATGTATACTCCCATTACGCTACATTTGCATGTACCGACATCTTTCCAGAATGGTAATCATTTACTACTACTTTTGTGAACTTGTGTTATCCTCTCAGTATTTAGAAAAATTCTAATCGACTTGCAAGCTGACCATAGGCCATATATTACAGACCTACATTATCACAACCTTTGCAGGAAAGTATCTCCACAAATCATACAGGTCGCGCATCATTAAACAGGTGAAATTCCTCTTTTATTTCTCTAAAGTTCTGCATGCTTTCCCATCTCCCCCCCCCCCTTCCTCGCGTTTCCAGAACTCTTCTTCCATCTTTCCCCTCCCCTCCCCTTCCCCCCCCCCCCCCCCCCTCCCATCCCGGCACCCATCCCTCACCATATTCTAGTCCACTAGAGACTTCGCCTGCCGGCGAAAGTGTCTCTAGCCCAGTTGACATCACGTGCTGGAAGGTTTGCATCCGAAATATGCAAATGAGGGTCACACGAGAGGCTTGTGAGATAGCCGATCTGCTCCCTGACATACGCCGTTAAAGTAGTTCTAAGACTATTTCGCACAAAACTCTTAATTTACTCTTGCTGAGGCAATAAACAAGCGTTTATTCGACAAAATAAAATGTTTGTGTTGAAATGGAAACACGTTTTGACATCTGAATGATTTCTGTAAAAAGTGGAGGGAAAAATAGTATCAGAAGGAACTATTTTTGGCGCAATGCTGCAATGCGAAGGGTCAAGTCTATTACGCATTCATTGCGAACTGTGCCAGAGTCACTACTGACTCGGGTTCACAGAATGCCCTCACCCCACCCCCGACCCCGTGATCTAGTAGGCCTACTATTTCCATTACACATTAGCACTAACAAACCATGAAGAGAACACTCAGATACTAGATGTTACTCGGAGTGGGTATGGAGCACACAATTCAAAACTAATCGAAGTTAGAACGAAACAGTTCTTGAATCTGTTGGTTCGAGATTTCCCTGACGAGATGTGCGTTCCTAAAAGTGTTATTACGTAATTGCTATTCAAAGGACAGTATGCCTTGGCCAGAATTCTTTTCTGTGCTAAGTCACTAAATTGCTGCTGCTGAGTTCCTATCATTTTGCCCTCCCGTTCGGTGATTTGCTTGTGTTTGAGTCTGTCAGCAGTTGAACTGTTATTTCACCAGCAGACAAAGCAGTGCATTAGAATGGATAGGATGTTCAGATTTCGCTTTCATCATTCGAGTAAAAATAATCTTTGACAAAAGCTCCATAACTACCTACGAAGCATTTTAGGAGAGCTGACTTCATGATCTATTTTCTCTTTTACTAGTTGAATTAAAAAATTAAAAAAGCTTTGAGAAAATCTCATGACTTGGAATAAATGCACTCTAAGAAAGCTGACATCATGACCTACTTTCTCTTTCTTTAATGGACGAAAAAAATATCCGACAAATTTCCATGAAAAGCATTCCAAGTAAGCTGACATCATCGCCCACTTCTCTTCATTATTTGAGTTTTTAATCTCGTAAAACTGGCCATAAAGACATTTAAAGTATAAATTTATATCCAGTAGTCTCCCCTCCTGCG
>JAWQFJ010000293.1:17500-20000 GCA_034096865.1 Theodoxus fluviatilis | reverse complement strand
TTCAGGATGGATATGTTGCAGAAGAATGTGAAGTAGACGTGCTTGCAAATGTGAAAGAATGTGTAGTTAAAGAATTGTGTAGGGTTGTGTAGAATTGCTCGTGTTTTGGATAGATTGTTCATGTAGCGACGATTGAGTATACTATTGTTTCACGTGTTGTGCTGTGGAAGACGAACGTATTCACCTCTCTTTGTTCAGCCCTGAACAAAGCAGGTGAGCACGTGAGTCCGGATGATTCAGCAGTCTCTTTGTTAGTAAGGGAGGGGGTATGCGTGACCGCTGCTCTTTGTCTGTGGGGAGGGGGGTGGAAGCTTTGGAGGTCCTAACTTCCAATGTAGTAAGAGTCTGTTCTCCTGATTGGTTCTTGGGGCGGAAACGGAAGAGGTCGCCGGGAAGATTAGCCTGTCACCCACGTGTCACTATATATACAATGTACATGTGACTAAGCAGAAGTGAGAGCGCCGAGCGATAGCATGTGAGGAGCAAGGAGAGCTCGTGGGGCTGTTGGCGCGTGTTGAAGCGCATCCGCCATTGCTGTATCCTATGCAAGTCATGGAATAAACATCCAGTAAGTTACACCAGCCTGAGTCCATCTTCCTACCTTCCTGGCGCAAGCGAGGACGAATCGTGAGACCACGTGCACGCGACGGTTGATTCACAGAGACAAGTGGTCAGAAGGATTTTTCGTAACAGATATCACCGACTTGTACATTCATAAATTTAGATACAAGAAAGAAGCATACGAAACACTGTGTCCATTGTGGAGAGAAAAATATTATGATGAATTACATTTCGTGCTTGAATGTCCTGCTTTACAGGATTTACGAGAACAGTACTCGCTGGTACATCTTGCTCAGCCTTCTATACATCCAATGAGAAATTTATTGAGTAACAACAGTGATGCTGTGACTAGGGCTACAAGTGTATATTTATACAGGGTTTTTCAACGTAGATCATCAGCCGAGAAGTTACCTGGATACAATGCTTTCTTTCTGGAGGAATAAGAAAAAAACTTTCAGATGATAAGGCACAAATGTTCCACATGCTATGTTTGGGTACCCATTAATTGTTCATTTTGTAATTGGAATGGGCCGGAGGCCTTCCCAATGAACTGGTCGTTCTCTCTCTCTCTCTCTCTCTCTCTCTCTCTCTCTCTCTCTCTCTCTCTCTCTCTCTCTCTCTCTCCCTCCTCTCTCTCTCTCTCTCTCTCCCTCCCTCTCTTTCTCTCTCTCTCTCTCTCTCTCTCTCTCTCTCTCTCTCTCTCTCTCTCCGTCTGTGATTCTGTCTGTCTGCGTGTCTGTCTGTGTGTCTGTATGGTCTATCTGGTCTGTTTATCTGTCTGTTGATATTTTTAATTTCACAGGTGGAATGGGTACTATATGGCCCTCGAGGGAGGATTGATGTCCGACGCCTTCACAGACTTGACAGGAGGTGTGAACGAAACCCACCTTCTTTGTGAATCTGACGTCACTGGCTCAACCTCTTTGATCAATCTACTTTCCAAGGCACTGAAGCGAAAATCTCTCGTTGGCTGTGCAATACGCGTAAGTTATGTATTTTATTTCTTGCAACTACGGTTTGAAGTTGTGTTGTTGTCACAGCGGCCAGGACATTTTCATATTATGCCGACGCACGTTTCTAGTTCGTGCAGGGATAGATGTCTATTCACGCCCAGCCGTGCATCACAGTGAAACTAAGGCCCATTATACACGCGGCTATTCCACACGTTCCTCACTGACGCTTCTCACACGACGCTTCGTGTGCAGTGTCCATCGCTTACTACACCAATAACAAACAATGCTACAAAGTCGCACTATTCGTGTGGAATGGAAGAGACACTGTCTGATTTTGCAGCGCGTGAAAGTGTCAGGCAGAATTATCTCTCAATCGCTGAGCGCCACTGACGCTGAGGCTCCAGTACCATTAATCCATTCAGCGTGGATGAGACTAGTGAATATAGTCTCAGCAATAGGTTGGTCATGTGATAGCCTTAATTCTTCCATTCCAAGCATACCACAAAAAAGTAATTCATCGTTGAGTGTATTCCTCCGCTTGTTGTGCTACACTCCAAACAGTCTGCTCAGCAGTTCGATCAAAGACAAATACTGGACAGATGGACGGACACATAGGCTGAAAAAGTCTGGGATCTCTATTTATATTCATGACAATTAGCCTTATAGCAACGGAATGTAGGTGTTGCACACTTCTCTTGCAATATCCTGTTGTACGGGGGTTCTCCTAGCTTGCGCTGGGAAGTCGAAGTTACAAACGCTGGTGGTCGTTTTCGATCAACTTTATTCACGCACTGGTCGATACACAGCGGTGACAATAAACAGTATCATCGTACTTTAGCGCAGTGCCGCAGAGGACACACTCCTTACACACCTTAATTCTGTCGGATCTTCTGCTCGTGTCTGACTGACTGTCTCTCGCTTTGTCGCGCCTTATATGTACCTAATCCCAGGTTCCAGATCTTTCGTGAATAAAAACCGCTGGCGCT
>JAWQFJ010000293.1:0-15000 GCA_034096865.1 Theodoxus fluviatilis | reverse complement strand
CGTGAGTAATCATGGCAGCAATCAATGGAATCGTGGTTACTAAACTGACTGAGCTCTATCGAGATGAGGGATTGTGTACAACAGCTGAATAAATGAATATTTCGACCACCATAAGCTGGCGTTATGGAAGCATGTACAAGCTAGCCTGTCGATGTGACTGTTGTCGCTAGCAACATCGCGAGCGCTGCGCGCGAGGCTTCGTATATGATGGCCTGTACATGGATTAGAAATGTTGGTGACCTTTACCCTGTCAAGTCTCGCTTCATATTGTGAACTATCAAGCAGCTATAGGACATGCACACTTCTTTGTCGGATGCAGTCAGGCCAACCCACACAGACGTACGCAAGCACGCGCCCTCGTGCACACATACGCGCACACACACATAAGGGGCATGGTCTTTCACCAACAAAAAGAGCTTTTAAATAATATATTGAAGGTGTGCTGAAATACGGATAACGTTAGTCACTAGTAATTACATTACATAAGGAGTGTATAATTATAGACTTTACGCATAGATTAGCACCTACATCTGAATCTCAGACTGCCTGTTTAAAATGCAAGCGGTAAATAATAACGTCCTTTTTTATTTTCGGGAAACATCATTTTATGCATGTTGAAACATCACAATTTGTGTTTTCTAATTTAAACAAATACGTATTCAGAATTATATTAAATTGTTAGATATATAATAATAGCAGTGATACTGCACAAAAGTTTATTGGCTTCCATTTGCAACCTCTGAGCTCTTGGAATAAACAACTAATCCTGTTACCGTCTCTACAGGATGATGGTTCACCTCAGTCACGTCGCGACGATGGTCTGGAAACTAAGCACGCCTACAGCCTGACCGACCTAGAAACGGTAAGGAAAGAAAAAGCACACGACACTGTTTTGTAAATGTTTAGTGAAGACAGCGCCTCCTCAAATCAGACACTAAACTTCTGCAGTGATGAAACTAACGAAGGTCGCCTGCATGAACAGTAAAGGTCATTTGTATTTTAGCAATGGCCAATATTGCTTCCACGTGTTTGTTTTTTTAATTTTATGATTTCGTAGGGATGATCTGGAAATGTATTTATGACGTCATAGATTTCTTTGCACATCCCATTTTGCTGCTGAAATTCACATTCGATGCTGGCATCTTAAGCCTTCGCCTTTGTCTGCCCACCAGTCACATAGTCGAGGCAGAACGCTTTTCCCGTACACAATACACATTTTGTAATGACAATGCATTTTGTCCAATTTGCTGGAAACGAGGCTTCTCCTCATGCAATGACTTTGTCAAGAACTCCTAGTCTTTCATACATTTGACCTTGCCCCCTGTCCTGATAGCATGTTTCGTTGTAACATGTATCGAATTACCTTAAATAGTGTACGAAATTCTTAGGCAGTAGTGTTTGAAATACGTGTTTGTCTATTTACGTAGACTGTCGGCTCACATTAGGCAATCACAGTGAACACGTAGATTGTCTTTGAAATGAAAACTATTGTGATGATCTCACAACGAGACCCCGAATCACAGCAGTTTGACTTCCGTTTAAATCAGCAGATGCAGAAAATGAATACCTAGCTTTTTTTTACTTAGCGAAAGCTGTATCATGAATCTGTGCTATAACTTTTTCAAACTAGTTTACATTACTCATAATTTATAAGATTTGAATCGGAGTGTTTAGATTTGCTCACATACCTAGTTCCAGGATTGCAGCAGGCCATCCCGTTTTCCGCACCATTCTGGTACACCCGATAATCGCGTGTACCAAAACTTACCTACACTTGATCTTTGTACACAGTGCGCTGTATTCATCTAATCGAATAAACTATTACATCTGAGTAGGTGACGCTGATCACTGGCGGAAAAGTTACACTGGTCCGCGTACGAAACCCCTGGGGCAAAGGTCGCGAGTGGAAAAGAGACTGGGCAGACAGGTAAGCTGCTAGCCATGTTCTCCCGTCTGCTGTCCCCCCAATGAGCCATTTCCATTCAATATCAGCCAGCTTATTCATGCTGGCGCCTTGATATGGCACTCCTGAGGTGTTAAGTGTAGTTTTCTATTCTGACGTAATTGATGTATTACTTCTTTGAGGGTGTTATGACGGTATGCTCTACACGAAATCTAGGGGCAGCTAACTATGAACGTGAAGTCATGTGGTCGGGACTGCGTCCAGTATTACTTCTTTGAGGGTGTTATCTGATGACGGTATGTTCTACACGAAATGGAAATCTAGGGGAAGCCAACTATGAACGTGAAGTCATGTGGTCGGGACTGCGTCCAGTAATCTTAGGGAGAGATTTGGGATCTTATCTCATGGTGATAGGAAAAAAACCCTTTTTGAACATGTATTCGAAGCCAGTTGTTTCCACTTCAGGACAATGACATAATACCTGCCGTTACATTGTTCGAAAGTATTTATACTTCATGTCACATTCATTGAAATAACGCATATATCAAACAACTCGCCCTGAACATGGGTTGTGGACGCATCTCATGCCTCTCATTCCCTCCAATCTTTTAAACTTGATGTGCACTTTTAGCATAAATATTTTTAACGCATTTTACGTGCCCAGCTTGCACCCTAAATATAGCACGATAGACAGACGTGTTGGGATGTGCTCCTTGTTTGCCATCCCTTCCCAGCTATTGAGAGTTTAATCGATCTGGAGTGAAAATCCGAAGGGTTGGAAATGAGGACAAGAGGCCTTCATGGAATAATGTATTTGTATCAATGAATATTTCAAGATGCTGCGTTTCGTAAAAGAAGACCTCCCACGATGCAATAAATCTTCAACCAGCAAGTATATGTACAAATCCATCAGATTACGTGTGTTTTCATTGTGTCTTCCCTCCACAGCTCCCCCCTGTGGAACAATGTTTCAGAAGAGGAGAAAACAAAACTGAACTTGAAAGAGAAGAATGATGGCGAGTTCTGGTATGTGACTACTTTTTACAGTCCTTGTATCATTGTTTGTTTTTTAATACAAGTTTCTTCTGTGCATAACAAATATACAACTAATCCTTTCCTGGTCAAACTGAAATGCATGAAAGCGAAGATATAGTCTATTTAAGAAAAGAAAAATAAAACATATATGTTTGAAAATGCTTTGACAATACCACCTTGATATAAAAGTCATTTGACATATGTCGTTCTATGCAGGATGACCGTCAAAGACTTCCTGGAACGGTTCTACAAAGTGGACATCTGCAACGTGGCACCAGACCGCCCTGAAGGGCTGGCCTGTCGCTGGCACTTGAAAGAGTTTTGGGGTCGGTGGAAGAAAGACTTCAGTGCTGGAGGTCGACCCGGAAAAGGTGCACCAAAGTTCCCAAATAATTGAGGTTTTCATATATATGTTAAAGACTATTCGGAATATGAGTCATTTCCTGTAATGACAAGACATTTAAGTTATTTCCGGAAATGGCTGTTTTGATATGTCATTTATGGAAATAACTAAAACTTTCGGTCTTTACCCGGAAATTACTAAAAGTTGTGAACATTTTTTAACCAATTTTGCCTGAATGTCAGTCAAATGGGAAATGTGGAAACTGAATGCAGTTCACATAGACGTAGCATTTAGTATACTGATTTCACTGGCTGTCATAACAAATATTTAGGTTTATTTCTGTCAGCGAGTCTGACATTTATCATGCACGATGGCTTCCGAACAGAGGTTCACTGAAGAACTATTTGAACTATGTCCACAAAAGCTATTGGATAAAGGAGACATTAACTGCGAATAACGTGTGAGTCTGCGAGAGGCTGTAGTTCTTGGCTCACAGAGTGGTGGACAGGGCTTTGTCAAATGCAGCTGTGCAGGAACAAAAAGTGCCAAACAGACGCAAATGCTACAAAACAAAAACAAAATGCAACAGTCGATGTAATCAAAGCCTGAGCTGTCACAACAAATGAAACTGATCTACGATGAAAATGAAAAGACTTTGAATCACACAAAGAAATCATGCCTTGTGCCTTTTCCTCCACTTTGGGGCTCGAAGATCACTTAACTAAGTTTTAGTGCTGTACATAGCAGAGGATTACGTTATATAATTAGTAAGTTAAATTACGTCTCATGCCATGTCCTCCCCTGATGCACCCAATGATTACTTGAAACAATTTTTAATGTTGTAAATAACCGAAGAATTATTTGAATTTTTAATATAAAGTTCATTCATATATTGTGGCCAGTGATCATTTGCTGTCTTGTTTTATATAGAGAAGATTGATTTATATAAAGTAAAGGTATTTAACTATTGTGTCCTTTTGCATGTATTTTGGCGGTTTAAAAATTAGCAGCCCTTATGAAGCGCATCGGTTTTTCAAGTATAGTCATTTCTGGTGATGTCTCAATGTTATATTTAGTCATTTCTGGGTAATGACCGAAATGTTTAGGCATTTCCAAAAATGACCGATCAAAGCAGTCATTTCCGGAAATGACAGAAATCTTTTTGGCAATACCGGAAATGACTGATTTCCAGATTTGACTGTAACATACATACATGTACATGCATCCAACATTGTCATCACCGAGCTCAAGTGATCATTTGAAAATTGTCAGTCACTTCTCTGCAGAAGATTGGAAGATTTTTAATCTTTTGCTTCCCATCAAATGTGCGATCAAAGCAATTTTTCCTCAGTTTTGTTCAAAATAACTCTTTTGCAACTGGTGCTAAAGGAAGGCATGGAGACTATCAAACTGAGAACTCATGAAAGCATGAATGATTAGGACGAACGACAGAGCATATATGTCTGCTGTGTCTGTCGAAAACCAGGAAGTGCTGCTGTCAGTAGTGGCAAAAGGTGACATTCTTTCACCTCTTCTATGACAAATCCCGATATTTTCATTGTATTAGTCCCACTATAGTGCAGCGGTCATTGCTTCCAATTGATTTCGGCAGATGCACACAGACGATTAGGCAGGCAGGCGGGTGGGCTGACGGGCGGACGGAAGGACGGACAGACAGATTCACGGACACACAAAACACAGTTAGGCAGAGGAAGGCAACGCTGCCAGGCAGACAGACAGCCAAACGGGGTCGGCTCTCTATATTGCGGGGGGCCGCTATTGCGGGATTTTGTTTTGGTCAAAAGTTCTTAAGGCCATTTTGATTCTTTTGTCCTAAAACGCAAAAAGAAAGTTGTTACTTAAAAAAAAACTGAAAATTTTTCGGGTTTTACCGATAGCGCTCAGCCTAGGCCGCACCCGCCACCCCGCCTGACTGACTTAGCCTGTCCGGGGAGTTTCACCTAAACCCGTACGCGTTACTTTTTGTCACGTTTGTGTTCAACATCAGCGTCGGGCCCTGGAGTTAGGGCGTAGGGACCACCCGTTGAGAGTCAAACGTGGGATGGAAATAGAATATAAAGCTTCACCCGTTATTGATAAAACCCGAAAAAATTTCTAAGTTTAAAAAAGTAACAACAATTTTATGTTTTTAAGCGGTTTAGGACAAAAAACATCAAAATGGCCTGAAGAACTTTTGACCAAAAAAAATCCTGCAATAGCGGCCCTCCGCAATAGCGGCCCTCCGCAATAGCGAACACATTCCCAGCCAAACATTCACTCTCTCATTCACTCGCTCACTCACTCACTCACTTACTCGCTCACTCACTCGCTCACTCACACGCTCACTCACTCGCTCACTCACACGCTCACTTATTTAAATTAATGAATGAATATGCAAGATAACGTGCAAATGAAAAAATGGATGAACGCGTAAACATTAGTATGAATGAGGGAGGTGGGGGGGGGGGGGGGGGGGGAGAGAAACTACTGCACAGATGCAAATACTTCGTTGAGGGATCAATTGGAACTATGCAGGGAATTCACTGAATTGATTCTATGACTGATATTTTGGAGAAATGATAGCAGAATAATATATTCTAGCTAGGTGACCTTTCAACACATAGCGACATGGTTATGCTACTGGTTATTCCTGGTCAAGTGTTAAGCAGTTGTCACGTGTAGAGGCGGATACATCTTTTCAATTGTGTTGTGATATTTATCAGAGAGAATATTGCTAAACTATTCCAGGAAGATCCCCATAGGAGACGGATACGCATATCAACAACATTTGATAGGTTTACTAGTTCTCGGCAATGCCGAGACCTGATAATTTTTTTGGGGGGTGGGGGTGGGGTAGGGGGTGGAGAATGATTGACGACGAAGTCTACACTCAAAAGATGAGCGTGGGTAGACTGTCAATGCCTTCTTGCTGTAAAAATATAGGCTAAGTTTCACTACACAGAGGTTGTACTGCATTTCATTTTGGTGTAACGACTGCGGTATTCATGACTACATCTATTTGCAGCGCTTCACTTGTCCAATCCCTGCTACCGACTGAAACTGACAGACCCAGACGACGATGATTCCAGTCGCTGCAGCTTCCTCGTTCAACTCATTCAGTCTGGTCTGCTGGAAGATGGGACCAGGAAAAAGGTTGTGGAAAAAATTGGATTCACAATCTACAATGTGAGCTTTTTGCATCTTATCTATTTGTATTCACACACACACGCGCGCGCGCGCGCGCGCGCACACACACACATACAAGCACACATACAAGCACATACACACAAACACATACACACACATCTTCACCGGAGAAAATGGAGAGAACATTGATTACTGATAGGAGATGTGTGTCAGTTCATTGGCGCGATTCACATAATGTTTGTATGCACTCATAATTCATTCACAAAAAATGTCGAGGCGAGATGGAAGGATATGTGCAGTACATACCACGGATAGAGACATGGCAGTATGATAAACACAAGACAGTATCACACGATTGTTGCATTCTCATAATTCTCGTTACTGATACAATACCCCACAAGAATGGGACTTGTGTGGCACTATGAAGAAAAAGACGTTACCAAATCTGCCTTTTCGCATGGTAACTCAGAGAGTTTACCATTAGCATGCTGTAGAATGCATTTTGTGTATTCGTTTCCGATCGAAGCCTGTAACTTGTTTAAACAATGCCCTCCCTACATGTATTAACTTTTTGTTTTATTTTAGCCCCCCCCCCCCCCCCCCTTTCCTCTCTCTCTGCGTCTGTGTGTGTGTGTGTGTGTGTGTGTGTGTGTGTGTGTGTGTGTGTGTGTGTGTGTCTGTGTGTGTGTGTGTGTGTGAGTGTGTGTGTGTTTGCGTGCCTGCCTGCCTGCTTGCCTGTGACTCTGTGTGTGTCTGTATGTTTGTCTGTTTGTCACTGTGCCTGTCTGTGTGTCAGTCTGCCTGTCCGACCGTCCGTCGCTCGGATGGGCTGTATGTGTGTTTGTGCTTGCTTGTATGTGTGTGTGCCTGCCTGCATTTTTAAGTGTCTCCTTTTTGACTCACATGCGAAGCAAAAGTGAGTCTATGTACTGAGCCGTGTCGTCCGTCCGTCCGGGCGTCCGTCCGGGCGTCCGTCCGTCCGTCCGTAAAAAACTTAAACGTTGGATTTTTCTCGGAGACTATTAAGTCTATCAACACCAAATGTGGCATGATGGTGTATGATGACAAGGCCTCAAAAAACATACATAGTGACTTGACCTTGCTTCAAGGTCAAGGTCACAGGAGCCATAAATGTGGTCTCAAAAACAGTCATTTTTCACATTTTCCCAATTTTCTCCCATGTTATTGAGAATGGCGACCTTAGCTACAAGTGGTATATAGGTCAAAGCAAGCCCTATCTTGTGATACCAGTTTGGTTGACCTTGCTTCAAGGTCAAGGTCACAGGAGCTCTTCAAAGTTGGATTGTATACATATTTTGAAGTGACCTTGACCCTGAACTATGGAAGATAACTGTTTCAAACTTAATAATTATGTGGGGCACATGTTATACTTTCATCATGAGACACATTTGGTCACATATCATCAAGGTCAAGGTCACTTTGACCCTTATGAAATGTGACCAAAATGGGGTAGTGAACCACTAAAAGTGACTATATCTCATGGTAGAAAGTGCCAATAAGCACCATTGTGCTTCCTATGTCTTGAATTAACAGCTTTGTGTTGCATGACCTTGGATGACCTTGACCTTGGGTCAAGGTCACATGTATTTTGGTAGGAAAAATGTGTAAAGCATTTCTTTGTGTATGATGTCATTGGTAGGTTTAGTTGTTTGACCTTGACCTTGAAGGTCACCTGAAGGTCAAGGTCATATAAAGGTCAAGGTCAAGCATGTGAGTCGTATGGGCTTTGCCCTTCTTGTTTCTTTTCTTTTTTATCTTTCATTGCTACCGTTTTTCTTCTTCGCAAAGGCTACTATAGTTTCATTCAAATCAAGTTGCGTAGCTTTCTTTTTTTAGCGTTCATTTTTATTTTCCTCTTCCACAATAAGACTTCTTGGCAACTGGAGGCAGATTCTGGCCAGCACATCAATCTACGTCAAGTAGCCAAGAGGTTCAGCCTTCCTCAAGGAGACTACTACGTTGTGCCCTCCACTTACCACGCAAGGACAGAAGCTGATTTCTACATCCGCTTCTTCTTCGAGGAGGGGAACACTGCAAGTGAGTACAAGCTTACATCCGACACATGTCATTTGTGTTGTGTGCCACTTGGTGCGCGACACCAAGAAGGCATTGCTTTACTGATCCTCAGCACTGTAATTGCCATCAAGATGTTATTTCCGAGAAACTTGCACAAGCAAGTCGAACGTGTGATAAACATCGTGTAAATGCCCCTCCCTATTGTACTTAATGCTAAACACAGCAGTTAAATGGAATAAGGGGTTAATGTTGGTTGGGTTGGGGCTGGCGACTAGGATTTCCAACAGTTAGGCTGGTTTATTGTATGGCGTTTCGTTCTTTTATCATGGGTTTCTCATAAGTCTTTTTTTTTTAGTTCCTGAGCGTGAAGGCAGATGAAGTTTTTTTTCAACCACGAGTCGCAAGACGAAAATCAGAAAGACTCCCAGCATAGGTTTCGCATCCACCAGTGGGTAAATAAGCATGATTTCAAATAAAGTATTGTATCTGAGAATCACAGATATGAATCGTTCGCCTTTCAAAAGCTTGGCAAGCATCAAGATCAGATTGCCATGATTTGAAATTATGACCTACGTTATGTCGGGTAACGAGTCATCCGTAAATGATCATTGTACATAGTGCTTTTGTTTCGACAGCAGCACAATGCACATGTAGTGAATTGTGTAGTTCATAGTTATCATTTGTAGTTGTTTTCAAATAATTCTGAATTGCTATTTGGTCTTTTTTGTTCTGGGAGGTACAGGACGGTGATTGCAACAAAAAGTGTTGCACACCTTACAGGAGCAGTAAAATGTAGACAAAGCCACACCAAAGCCACACTTAGATCACTTGTCTTTTTTTCACGCATGAGCAAGCCTGACTTATATCGTGACTTGACTGTTTTGTATTTAGTTTTATTGTTGACTCCTTTCTAGCAGTCTATATCGTGCCACACTACTTATCTTGATTGTTTTACATTAAGCGTTTTTCAGTTTATGTATTGATATGATAAGTTTTACTGCGTTCAACTTGTTTTATCATACTCCTTTTTCATGTACTATTAGTTGGAAGACATTATTGAGGTTGACACCGTGTCACTCCAAATATGGGTTAGTTGACCATAACTTTATCGTATGCCTTCTGTAGTGAATTATGTCACTTATATTACAAGTCGTGATATGGGCACCACGATCAGGCTGTGTTTATGACATCAAAGCGTATTCAAACATAGGAAGAAATAGAAGAGATTTCATCGCTTTCTTTATTTCCCCCCCCTACTGTTTAAAACAATAATTTTATGTCTTCATATAGAGAAAAAGAAATATTGAAAACTTCTTGAAGTAAAGATATTATATTTTTCCTGTTCGAATCTTGTATAGGTTGTTTTAATTAACCAAATCAAAGATATGTAATATTCGAAAGTTGTCAAATCGTTTTATAATGAGTCCTTGCCTTTCTGGAAAGCAGTTTTTAGGCACTGGAACCTTTGGACCACGTTTAATCAGGCATTTTAATTATGATGATGTTTCAATCGTCTCATCTGTGCATGTGAAAACCATTGCATGGAAAAAATTGATCCCGACAAAATCAGCAAATCCCTCCTGAGTGTAAAAAACCAAAACTCTTGTAAATCTGCAACATGTACATGTATATGATCTTTCACGAGTTTCTCATGCCTGCCTGCCTACTTTATATGTGAGTGTGCGCGCGCCCGTGCGCACCTGTGCAAGCACCCATTAGCACAACGTTAACGCTTCTCCAAGTATTGCCTTATGCTTAAGTCTTCAGTGTGCTCTTCTGAAACTTTTTTCCGAAGTACGTGGCATTTAAGCACTTTTGGGACTAAAACTCTAAATAGACGAAAGAAATCATAGATGATTTTAGAAAGACAAAAAATACCATGCCCTCACTGTTGATCAAGGGAGAAAATATCGAGAGTGTAAAAACTTACAGATTTCTTACGGTAACAATTAACAACAGCCTGACCAGGAAAGATGCAATCAAATAAGTGCAGAAGAGAAGCAACCAGTGGCTCTGCTCTTTATGACAGTTGAAGAATCTTTCAAGTAGACAACAAGGCTTTGTTACTGTTTGACACGTCAGCTGTGCTGTCAGACCTGACATTACATATGGTGACCTGGGAGACGTGCCTGACAAAGAACAACATGGTAATACTCGACAAAGTTACATAGAAAAAAAAGGCTGCAAAGACGATTAGCAGGCCACTTTTATTCACAGATGACGTAGCCATTAAACAGTTGGCCGAAAGACCTCGGATGTTTTAGCAGACCCCTCTTGTCCACTATGAGCTTTTTGCAAGTAGCACACCGGGGCTGACGCTCGTCTCTGTCAAAAGCAGAAGTGCACCATTTCACAAATCATTTGTGCCATACTTAGTGCCATGATTAAACATTGCTGTCTGAGTTCCTTCACGAAGAGGGCGAGATGGGAAGAGAACTGGAGTCTATTTTGAAATAAAGACGAGTGGTAGCGAAGGAGGGAAGTGAGGAGGTGGGATTAGTTCTATCTTGAGGCAGGGTTTAATTGTTCTTTTCTGTTATGAAGTGTGAACAGCTTTGCCGGTGGTTGTATATGCATATAAATTGTATCGCCCATATTTTATATACTAGTGTTATCTTACTTATTCCCCATAGTCAACTATGCAAGCGTTGCTGTATAACATTTGTTTCAAATGTTTTTCCATCATTGAAGTGTATTTCATCTAGGAAAATGTCCACATTTCACAATAATAAAGTATTGTGAATCCTGTGATGTGCAAATCGTGAATTGTTTTGGGTATGTTCGACCAGAATTATAGGAAGCAGCACATATATTATGTACAAGTATAAGTGAAGATTACATGCTAATACGGCTCTAAAAAACCATGACACGTGTAAGAACGGTCGACTAATTAACTGCACGACGGGCAAGGGAAGTGAGTGAGTGATCGAGGTAAGTGGTATGTGGTCAGTCAGTCAGTCAATAAGGCAGTCAGTAGGTAAACTATTGAGTCACCAACAGTAATGCAAGTCAGTCAGTCAGTCAGTCTGCCAGGCGGTAACCGGATAGGTCGGTCGGTCAGGTCAGTCAGTCCGTTAGTCAGCCAATGAGACACCGAGACCAATGCAAGGTTCTGCAGGCAAGTATCTCTAATGCCATACTGTCCGTCCACATCACCACCACCTCCACCGCCACCACCAAAGCAACCATCACCTTCACCGTCACCACCAAAGCCACCGCCACCACCACCTCCATGGCCATGACCCCTGGCTGAGACTATAGCCAATATAGTATATCTCTGTGTTCAGAATGAGAGCGGCCTTCCCCATCGTTTGTTTACTGGACTTGACATGTGACGGCGGACAGTTCCCTCCTGTCGTCCTGGCTCGCTAAGTCTAAATTGTTAAATATAAAAGATAAATTTGATGTTTTCTTTCAATGAAGACCTCGGATTCCAATAGTGCAATATTCATTCGATTGACTTCGTTGTGCCTGATGAGGCAACACTTGGTGTGAATAATTTCGATTAAGTATAAAGCAGCAATGAGCCTTTTTCGATCAGTAGGAAAACACAAACTCAGGGATAGGCTGATATATAGCGACGGCCTATCCCAAGCATGGCTCCCCTGACGTCCACGCATTTCTTTGATAAGGAGGGACTGTCGGAATGCCGGGAGAGACCCCATTCCATCTGGGTTGAGAGACCACTGTCACCACGGTCTTGGGTTGGTCTAGTCCATTACCAGCCAGCCTGAGACCAGCCAGCAGCTCCTGTACCCATGGGTAAAAGTAAAGTTGTGGAAAGCAAGCGACGATTTGTCTCATACCTGTGCCCTGCTACCATCAAGCCTTGCCTCCACTCCACCACAAAGTTAAAACGTTTCAGAGCATTTTCAACAACAAAAAATTTACTGTTACACACGGAACCCAAAAGGTGGTGTTCAGGTGAGAGGTGAAAGGTCTTTGGATTGTATTCGTAGGTCGGTGTGCGAGTACTCTCATTCAATTCAATCTTTCCTCTGACTTTGCTCGACGGAACACGTGGAAGTTGGGCACCAAGTTGAACATTTGATTTCCTTTAATATTCATATGCTTGAAAGCTACTCCACATTCCTCACTCAGTTCAATACTGCTTTCAGACATTAGTAAAGTCGTAACGTGCAGCTAATAGCATTTTGATAGCTTTCAGTCGCATATCGCATCCAAACCAGGTGCACGAGAACAGTGCTTGCATTCACGAACTGACACAGAGAGCGCGTAGGAGGGAAACAGGTTTAGGGTGGAATGGGTGGGAGAGTGGGGGGAGTGGGTGTGCTGGAGAAGAAGGTGCGGCACATTTTGACTAAATCTGCATAGTCAGCCCCTCAAACTCTATTCGCTTATTGAAATCCTGTCTTTGGACAGGCGGATGTAGGCGAGCAAGCGTGGGCGTTTGATTGTGTGCGAGGCGCAGTGCTGCGATTCAATCCCGTGGAGGGGAGAAAACTTAATTACTATTTTTTTATAACAAAAACGGCAGGACAGATCAGGAGCCAAAATCTGCAGGCAAACAAGGACATTATTTACTGCCTGCAAGTTACTGATAAATATTTCTGAGAGTGGCTCTCTCGAGATGAATGATGCATTTTCTACAATAGCCAGGTTTTCTGCTCATGACTAATTTAGCTGAGCTCATGCTTTTTATTTCGAGTTCATCTTAAACCGTTCCTTGTCGCCTTATTCAGACGACTCTAGATCATTAAAGACTGGTCCAAGCCAACCACACGCGGCAAACAACTAGAATGATATGAATAATGGGTTTCGTCTGCTTTTGGCGCTATTGAATGCAATTTCAACTTCACTCATTTCCGACTCCCACAGAACTATATATTATGTAATAAAATACTTATGATATAGTGCTGTGCTTTAGAATGTATTTTAGACAATGAAATCCCCCGCATAATTAAGTCTGATAACAATTTCATTGGGCTTTTGTCCACTCGCTCTCATCCAAATGAAGTAATCGCAAAGTCTGACTTTTGATAATATTTGCAAACGCGCTGGCACTCGCTCAAGAATCTAGCTGGTCCTGGACAATACCAGACATAATATGATTTTATTTATTACACTCCTGTATTAGAAGGTTTCGCACAAATAAATATGATGGGGTGCAGGTTGGGTTCCCGTAGGAAGCAAGACGCAAGCGAGTTCTTGGTGTCCGGATTCTTTATTCAGAACGCAGTGGGCCGTGGTGGAACGATGTGCCCATAACCCTGATGGTGGCGGGTCTCCACAAGCATGCAAAAGCAACCACTTTTAAAGGGATGGACATATTCACCAGAACCGGAAGCTCATTCTAATGGTAAAACACGTGTTCCAATGTTGACAATTAATCATGGAGATAGAGTAAAGGGGTGGGGAAGGTGGTGACAGCCTGGGCCGGCTGGTCTGCGGGCCAGCAGCCCTGAGGGCTGCCTCCTTGGGGACAGGACGTCCATGTGTTGGTTGCAGCAGGGAGAGAGGAAGGGAGCGGCTAATGAATAGATGACAGCCGGAGATAAGGAGAGAGCGAGCGAGAGAGCGAGCGAGAGAGAGAGAGAGAGAGAGAGAGAGCGAGAGAGAGAGAGAGAGAGAGAGCGAGCGAGAGAGCGAGAGAGAGAGAGAGAGAGAGCGAGCGAGAGAGCGAGAGAGAGAGAGCGAGAGAGAGAGAGCGAGCGAAGAGAGCGAGCGAAAGAGAGCGAGCGAAAGAGAGCGAGCGAAGAGAGAGAGAGCGAGCGAGCGAGAGAGAGAGCGAGCGAAAGAGAGCGAGCGAGAGAGAGCGAGCGAAAGAGAGCGAGCGAAAGAGAGCGAGCGAAAGAGAGCGAGCGAAAGAGAGCGAGCGAAAGAGAGCGAGCGAAAGAGAGCGAGCGAAAGAGAGCGAGCGAAAGAGAGCGAGCGAAAGAGAGCGAGCGAAAGAGAGCGAGCGAAAGAGAGCGAGCGAAAGAGAGCGAGCGAAAGAGAGCGAGCGAAAGAGAGCGAGCGAGAGAGCGAGAGAGCGAGCGAAAGAGAGCGAGCGAAAGAGAGCGAGCGAGAGAGCGAGCGAAAGAGAGCGAGCGAAAGAGAGCGAGCGAAAGAGAGCGAGCGAAAGAGAGCGAGCGAAAGAGAGCGAGCGAGAGAGAGAGAGCGAGCGAGAGAGAGAGAGCGAGAGAGCGAGCGAAAGAGAGCGAGCGAAAGAGAGCGAGCGAAAGAGAGCGAGCGAAAGAGAGCGAGCGAAAGAGAGCGAGCGAAAGAGAGCGAGCGAAAGAGAGCGAGCGAGAGAGCGAGAGAGAGAGAGCGAGCGAGAGAGAGAGAGAGCGAGCGAGAGAGAGAGAGAGCGAGCGAGAGAGAGAGAGAGAGAGAGAGAGAGAGAGAGAGAGAGAGAGAGAGAGAGAGAGAGAGAGAGAGAGAGAGAGAGAGAGAGAGAGAGAGAATGTACTTTACCACATCTTCCCCCACAAGAAACTGTCAGTGTCCGCACTGATGAAAAAGTAACAACAATAAAATACGTGCCAGTAATGATAAAAACCGCTGGCGCTGAACCTCCAGGTTTTGGCATATT
>JAWQFJ010000292.1:135262-140326 GCA_034096865.1 Theodoxus fluviatilis | reverse complement strand
ACTCCCACCCCAACACCTCCCTACCTCCCGCTCCACATCTCCCTCCCTCCCTCTCCCATCCCACCACCTCCCTTCCACTCCCACCCTACCACTTCCCTCCCACTCCCACTCCCACCCCAACACCTTCCTCCCATTCCACACCTCCCTCCCTCGCTCTCCCATTCCACCACCTCCCTCCCACTCCCACCCCACCACCTCCCTCACACTCCCACCCCACCACCTCCCTCCAACTCCGCATCTCCCTCCCTCCCACTCCCACCCCATCACCTCCCTCACACTCCCACCCCACCATCTCCCTCCAACTCCGCATCTCCCTCTCTCCCACTCCCACCCCATCACATCCCTTCCTCTCCACACCTCCCTCCCTCTCCCACCCCACCACCTCCCTCACACTCCCACCCCACCACCCTCCCTCCAACTCCGCATCTCCCTCTCTCCCACTCCCACCCCACCACCTCCCTCCCTCTCGCACCCCAACATCTCCCTCCTTCCCATTCCCACCCCCAACACCTCCCTCTCTCCCATTTACACCTCATCAACCGCCCTCCCCACCCCCACCCCCACCCCCATCCCCCCCCCCCCCACCCCCATCCTCTCGCTCCCAACCCACACCGTCTCCCAACGCGATTCGTAAAAAAGCCACTAATTGGGGAGGATGAGACGTTACTTGTTCTTACTCTGTCTAACCTGGTGTAGTGATTTTCGCGATAAATGGCCTCACACAGCCTACAGAGGCTGACATATAAGGAACTTCATTCATTCACCTATTCGTGCATTCATTCATTCTTTCTTTCCCTCCCCTCCCCTCACCCCCCATCAGCACTCCTCACCTAGGCGTGATGAATGAAGAGTGTAGTGTTTGTTGTGGTGAGCCAAAGTTCTGCTCTCATCTCTCGCCTCTTGCTTGAATTGTCGTCTGTCGATGCTTCATCTGCAGGGATGAAAGGTTCATGAAGCCATGAAACCGACGATGTTGTATCTACCTCGAGATCGCCTCTCCACAGCAAAATGTTCTGTACACCTCCTTCCCTTGCCTCCCAGACACTTCTCTCACCTGTTCATCCTCGCCCCCATCCCCTACTTTCCTGTCACCCCGACTTCCTCCAGCTCTGCCTACCCTTCCATTCAGAAGATGACTGATAGAGGCTGCTCAGTACTTCTGCCAGTCCATGAAAGTTCTTTTGTACTCAGCTCAAAGCCTTTGGCTTGCGCTATCGGCAACCGGTGCTTCACTTGCTAGGGATTTAATAGCTTGTGGAACCAACGACGTTCCCCTCACTTCCTCGAGAAATGGTCATTCCACACTCTCCCTGTGCTTGTTTTCCCCTCCCATAACGCCCACGCCCCCCCCCCCCCCCCACCCCCCCCCCCCCACCTCCACCCCTTACCCCTCATCCCCATATGCTCGTTTTCTTTGAGAGTGCGGGGGCATAGCCAGGGCGACCATTCCACTACGTTCTGCTGAAGATTTTTTTGGTTTCATTACTCGTTCGTTTTTTGGATTATCTGTCGTTTGTGCTTCATTTACTCAGTCTTCCGTCGCCTCGTTTGGAAGGATCAAAGTTTTGCTGGGCTGTGAAATCTGCGACGTCACTTTTGTTGCTTTGAGACGGCTGTTTTCTCTTTAAGAAATACCCACGCAGAAAATGTAGTTTACGCTCGCTGGGGAGAACCATCGTTGAGTGCATGCAGATGAAAAGGTCATGAGTTTTTCCGCCAATAATTTGCTGTCCAATATGGCGCTTGTTTCTGCCTCAACTGCTGTTTCATGGGAACCATGTTGTTTCCAAAGCCCAGTTTATGACTTGAATGAATAAGCCACGAGAGGCGGGGGTTAATGGGGCTTGTTTGGTGCCACGTGCTTCTCAGTCGAGGATGCGAGTAGTTGTGTTTCCATAGAGACCAAATCACAAAATTGTGGACGAACCCTCTGGAATGATTTAGCTTTGGTCCGCCATAAACGTGTCTCAATTATTGGTCTGGAAAACGGAGACGCACTTGTCCGGTGCATTTCTGCACTTAGAATCGCTTGGTGTATGAAGGCTTGAGAACATTCGCAGTTTTCGATTTAACAGAACAATCTTAAGAAAAGAAAAAGAAAAAAAATCGTGGAAACTTGGAGATCTACTGACCACTGAGACGACGCCGGTGCAAATTTGAAATAGCCAGCCAAAGATATGGACACCGGAACATTGAACTTATCGAATGTGTAGCCTACAAATCTACGCCGACATGACGAAGAACATTTTTGTATAAATACTTTTGCCCCATCCCATGAAAGTAAAAACTATGCTTTATCTAAAAGCGCGATATTCACAGCTAAATGTAATAAAACCCGATGTTTCAACACGTCGTTAACTATGTTTACCGATTTAGTTTCCTCAGAAAAAGGGTTTAGCTTAAATATACAGCGTATAATTGCTCCAACAGCAAACCAACAGTACGTAGATGCACATTATTTCTGAGTCCAGCGGATAGATGGATGCTGCTTTATGGCCTAGCAGCCTTTGTAGGCTCGTAGGACCATTCTCAAGCCAGACCTTGGGTTGTTGGTCGGAGACTGAACGGTCAAGTCTCGATTTCACTGGTCAGTTGCCTTTTTCAAATGGCGTAGGGAGGCGTGACCGGCCTCCTCTTGCCCCCGATGTACATGAGCATAGACTGTCCAAACAATCAAACAGTCCCTACGACGGCATTGTTTGCTGATGTCGCACGGCAGCACACCCACGTTGCACTGAAAAGTTCCATTGGTTAAACATACAAAGAAAACTAGAACCACCACAGCACCGGCACCACCACCACCACCACCACGATGTCCACCACCACCACTACCACCACCACCAAGACAACCACCACCACCACCAGCACAACCACCACCACCACCACGATGTCCACCACCATAATGTCCACTACTACGATGTCCACCACCACCACGATGTCCACCACCACCACGATGTCCACCACCACCACCACGATTTCCACCACCACCACGATGTCCACCACCACCACCACCACAATGTCCACCACCACCACCACGATGTCCCCCACCACCACGATGTCCACCACCACGATGTCCACCACCACGATGTCCACCACCACGATGTCCACCACCACGATGTCCACCACCACGATGTCCACCACCACCACCACGATGTCCACCACCACGATGTCCACCACCACGATGTCCACCACCACCACCACCACGATGTCCACCACCACGATGTCCACCACCACCACCACGATGTCCACCACCATGATATCCACCACCACGATGTCCACCACCACCACCACGATGTCCACCACCACGATGTCCACCACCACCACCACCACCACCACGATGTCCACCACCACCACGATGTCCACCACCACGATGTCCACCACCACAATGTCCACCACCACGATGTCCACCACCACGATGTCCACCACCACCACCACGATGTCCACCACCACGATGTCCACCACCACCACCACCACCACCACCACCACGATGTCCACCACCACGATGTCCACCACCACCACCACGATGTCCACCACCATGATATCCACCACCACGATGTCCACCACCACCACCACGATGTCCACCACCACGATGTCCACCACCACCACCACCACCACCACCACGATGTCCACCACCACGATGTCCACCACCACCACGATGTCCACCACCACGATGTCCACCACCACCACGATGTCCACCACCACCACGATGTCCACCACCACGATGTCCACCACCACGATGTCCACCACCACGATGTCCACCACCACGATGTCCACCACCACGATATCCACCACCACGATGTCCACCACCACCACCACGATGTCCACCACCACGATGTCCACCACCACCACCACGATGTCCACCACCACGATGTCCACCACCACGATGTCCACCACCACCACCACGATGTCCACCACCACGATGTCCACCACCACCACCACGATGTCCACCACCACGATATCCACCACCACGATGTCCACCACCACCACCACGATGTCCACCACCACGATGTCCACCACCACGATGTCCACCACCACCACCACGATGTCCACCACCACGATGTCCACCACCACGATGTCCACCACCACCACCACGATGTCCACCACCACCACGATGTCCACCACCACGATGTCCACCACCACCACCACCACCACGATGTCCACCACCACCACGATGTCCACCACCACCACGATGTCCACCACCACGATGTCCACCACCACCACCACCACCACCACCACCACCACCACCACCACCACCACCACCACCACCACGATGTCCACCACCACCACGATGTCCACCACCACGATGTCCACCACCCCGATGTCCACCACCACCACCACCACCACCACCACCATCACCACCACCACCACCACCACCACCACGATGTCCACCACCACCACCACCACGATGTCCACCACCACCACCACCACGATGTCCACCACCACGATGTCCACCACCACCACCACGATGTCCACCACCACCACCACCACCACCACCACGATGTCCACCACCACCACCACGATGTCCACCACCACGATGTCCACCACCACCACCACCACCACGATGTCCACCACCACCTCCACGATGTCCACCACCACGATGTCCACCACCACCACCACGATGTCCACCACCACGATGTCCACCACCACCACCACCACCACGATGTCCACCACCACTACCACGATGTCCACCACCACCACCACCACCACCACCACCACGATGTCCACCACCACCACCACGATGTCCACCACCACGATATCCACCACCACCACCACCACCACCACCACCACGATGTCCACCACCACCACCACGATGTCCACCACCACGATGTCCACCACCACCACCACGATGTCCACCACCACCACCACCAAATCCGGTGCTATCTTTGGTCGAATAAAAAAAAGTAACATGGATTGAAGTGGGTGCGATATGAGTATGACATTTACTTTCTCTATGAAGAGTTGGCAAATTTTTTCAGTCGCTTCGAAAATTAATCACTTTTGGCAAATAAAAAACCCCAAAGAGCATAGTTTATTTTTCCGGACAACAGATTTGGAGAACATCTG
>JAWQFJ010000292.1:122762-130262 GCA_034096865.1 Theodoxus fluviatilis | reverse complement strand
GTGTGTGTGTGTGTGTGTGTGTGTGTGTGTGTGTGTGTGTGTGTGTGTGTGTGTGTGTGTGTGTGTGTGTGAGTGTGTGTGTGTGTGTGTGTGAGAGTGTGTGAGTGTGTGTGTGTGTGAGTGTGTGTGTGTGAATGTGTGTGTGTGTAAGTGTGTGTGTGTGTGTATGTGTGTGTAAGTGTGTGTGTGTAAGTGTGTAAGTGTGTGTAAGTGTGTGTGTTGTGTCTGTATATGTGTGTGTGTGGATGTGCGAGGTGTGTGTGTGTGTGTGTGTGTGTGTGTGTGTGTGTGTGTGTGTATGTGTGAATGTGCGAGGTGTGTGTGTGCATATATGTTTTGTGTGTGTGTGTGTGTGTGTGCATATATGTTGTATGCGCGTGTGTGTGTGTATGTGTGTGTGTGTGCGTGCGCGCGCGCGCGTGTGTGTGTGCATATATGTTGTGCGTGTGAGTGTGTGTGTGTTGTGTGTGTATGTGTGCATATACGTTATGTGTGTGTGTGTGTGTGTGTGTGTGTACGAGTGTGTGTGTATGTGGTGTGTATGTGTGTGTGTGTGTGTGTGTGTGTGTGTTCAAAACGTCCTCATAAGAGGCATTCTTGTTTGAAACTTGACATCTCTCTTCATATTGTCTCTCAGCTCGGTAGATCACTTTGTTTCCAGTTTGTGGGACTGGCATAAGTACGCATCACCTTAATGCTAAATTATTTTAAACTCCCGTATGAGTGGCAGGACCCTGTAGAAAATTCATACCTCTACTTTTACCAAGTGTCCGCCTTGCCATCGCCTCTCAGCAAAAGTCATACAGTAGACCCAGTGAAATGGAGGCACTTGGGAAATGTGGCACGGAAACTAGATGTGACTAAAAGTTGTTTCTTAGCCTCACTGCCTCACCACTGCAGTAAAAGCAAGCTCCTCCTCCACTACTAAGAATTCGATGATGATGATGACGTAGTAGTAGTAGCGGCAGCAGCAGCAGCAGCAGTAATAGTAATAGTAGCAGTAATAGTAGTAGTAGTACTAGCAGCGGTAGCAGTAGTAGTTGTCGTAGAAGTGTTAGCAGTAGTAGTAGTAGTAGTAGTAGTAGTAACAGCAGCAGCAGCAGCAGTAGTGGTAGCAGTAGTGATAGCAGCAGCAGCAGCAGCAACAGCAGCAGCAGCAGTAGTAATAGTAGTAGTAGTAGTTGTTGTAATAGTAGTAGTAGTAGTTGTTGTTGTTGTTGTGGAAGGAATACTCTCCTAAGCAGGCCCACATCCCCTAAACTATCGTAGGTAGGATCCCGAGATCAAGGAACAATATATCACCGACCAAACGAAGAGTCGAGGATAAAAATGATAGTGATGATAATTTAAAAAAACCCAACAATGATGATGATGATACCAATAATAAAAGCCTTTATTGTTGATTGCTTGAAGTACATTAGAAATACTCTCGATTCTATGGCAAGCAGTGGTCGCAGTAGAGAATTGTTCCCCAGTTGCCTGTATGTCAGTCGACAACGTTCTCCACCGGACCACGTCGCTCACTACCTCAGCTGAGCAAACAGCGTCTATGCGCCTGGCTCCTAAAGGCCAGACAACCAGTCTTTTTATGGCCTGTTGATGCGTTTTCCTCCCTGGCTTTGAATATCAAGCCTCCTCTCCTTTTTCTTGTGTCTGATTCAAGCTGAAGGAGTACAAGCCCGGGATGTACTGCAAAGTTATTACAAAGAAAGGACTTAAGAATGCTCCTTTTTCAAAAGGTCTGTGAGTGTTCTTTAACTGCAATGGTGGAAAGGAGCAGGCACGGAGCCTAAGAGTTGAGCTACGACTCCAAAATCCATCATTAACAAAGGTGCGTTCATCAGCAAAGGTCAAAGAGTACATTGGCCACAGTCGAACAAACAGCACCGCCGATGAACTTGAGGTGTGTGTTTTTGTTTATTTGTTTGTTGTTTGTTTATTTTTTGCCTGTTTGTCAAGATCGAGATTTAGCGTAGTGTCTCGTCCTGTTGGCAGTTGTGTGAGATGTTTGGGTGCCGTGGTTGACTCTGTGCTTGAGATGACGTGACTGCTATTTTTCCATCTCTCCAATTTTGATGCACTTTGCCTACAACTTCTCTGACAATCTTGAAAACGTCGTCCTAGGTATTCATACGATACTGTCTTTGCCATCGTGCTTGTACAAGGCACAGCGCCGTGCGATTGCTTGTCATCATCGTTCTCCTGCAGCTTGGGATCTGGTAAGACGTCTGCTGTCCACCAGCAATGTCAAACAATCCGCTCATTTCTGTGAGCATTTTGCCAGACACGACCTATTCCGTTGGTGTAAAAAAAATCAGTCTTTCCCACCAGCTGGGGTTAGACAAGCACGAACTACTCTACGAGTCTCCACGACTACAAACTTCCGTGTCGTAATTTGCTCTTGCTTCACGTTGCTTTCGACCACTCCTCTTCCAAACCAAAAGTGTACCTACTTTTGAAAGCCTTTCGATTGCACGCAGTGTGCACCTGATCATTGCGCTCATCAACTGGCTTGTTCAGGTCCGTAAGTACACACAAAGGCATGATAACGATTGTTAGATCATCACGAAAAGATAAAAAAATACACGTGCCTAAATACGTTTCTGACAGCAAATTCATCGATATTTAAATTAGTTGATGGAAGTCAGTATAACAATTCGGTTGTATGGGAGACAGGTGATGCAGCCCATCGGCCAATCAGATACTTCCTAGTAAACTACCTTGGCATCTATGCCGGAATTCGAAAGCTTTATCCAGGGGTTTTTTCCGTCGGTAAATGTCGCATAAGAATAGCTGTTAGTTTCATTACCTCTGCCTCTGGCTGAGCAAAATTGGACCCGTTTGTGTATACCTCTGTGAAGCTTGTATTTCATTCACGTGTTATGCTGCTACTGACTGCCTGTAAGTTGATGACAGAGAAAGGTGAGATAAACTTTCTATATGTAGACTTGGCGTAAGCATTGCAGAAAACTCTGCTCCATTTATTTTCCCATATGGAAACTGCATCTCTCTCTTTACATCACAGCAGCCCTCTTATCTCCGTCGAGAGATACTCGTTGCAATGGAGCGCTTTCCCTCTGTCTTTTGCCATGATGTCCTCCCAGTCATCGACAGCCAACCTCTGCCAAGATCGATGGTGGCATGAGGGCGACGCCTGGTGGTGAACCTCGACAGCAGGGAGAGGGAGGAAGGAAAGGGACGGGGGCAGATTGGCAGGGCCAGCAGATTTACATGTGTTTTTTGTAAGGAGTCCACTTGTCCCTCCAGCGAAGCATCGCTCTGACTACGTCAGCTGAGAGGAGGCGTGGCTAGCCCGCCGTTGGCAGGGGAGAAGGAGTAAGCGCGTGCCGGCAGATATCTGCCTGTGATCGTGCGTGCGTCCGTTCCTCTGTTTCCTCCTGCACACTGTCGAAGACTCCCGCCCCCCCTTGTTAGCGGGAACTGAGACCACGTAGATCCCAAGCGGTTGCTAGGGAGTATGGCTGGTGTTACGTTGCCAGTCTTTATAATCACCGTTGGCGACATCGTGGGCTGAAGCGATAGAGCCAGCGAGAAGAGAGCTCGTCGTTTTTTAATCTTCAAAGCAAGTAAAGGTAAGGTGGCATTTTTTCTTTTTGATTCTTCTTCTGCGTCGCGATTATTTCTCTTCTACGAGTAATGAAAAAAGAACTTTGGAAGGTTGTTTAAGTCGGCTTTGTCTCGTGTACAAAGGAAGAGACGGTTATCGTACTTAGGGCGCGCACTCTCTGCGTACGTGTGGGTGTTGGTATGCGTGTGGAAAAGCAGTGTCATGAGTGGGGTGCGTGCACACTCGAACTTGTGTGCGTGTGCCTTGCGCATGGGATTTTTCTTTTAACAAGTCCGTGCATGCACGCGTGTATGAATGGATTACTCCGCGCTTGTACCTTTAGCACTCGGGGGCATGAACATGCCTTTGCGTGCTAGCAAAAGTTATCATGTGTTTGCGCCTGCTTCCTGTGTAGATACGTGCGACCACCCGAGCTCGCAGACAGATTGCCATGAACGGGTGCTGCTGTTTCAGTATTAAATGAGAATGAGGAATAAACCTAATCACCCTTACTCTGCTTGATATAAAATGTCCCTGGATCCACGAAAATACTTTCACGTTCCCAATGTGGTGTTCCGCATTAGGTGACGTAGAAAACAAAATAGTGCAAATAACTTCAGAATCTAACAAAGGAACACTACGACAGAAAAACATTCCACTAAAATTACGCTAGAACGCAGACGTGCTTGTTTCTCTAGCAAGACTTTATTTTCCTTAATCCACCTCCTCCACGAGTGAGTTAGCCCATGCAGTATATCGTTTCACTTCGTGGTTAGGTCACAAACGCCACCATATGTCAAGGATTTACAACGAATCTACAATGGAATGACGCGGAGTTTAACGCTCTGTCAATCCTGTGTAGGCTATTTAAGGCCGCTGACCACGAAAATCACTCAAGCTGGTCAGAATAAGAGCACGTCATGCCTCCACTTCTCTTGGTTTTTGCCTTTTACGAAACGCGTAGTGAGACTGAGTGGGCCTTTGTAACCCCCAACGCACGGGGGGAATGAATCTACAGAGCCAGAGAACTGCTCACACCTCTGTCTTGCACCATGTTGCCCAGAGAAAAGCTTTGCAGGTCAGGGTGACTTTGCAAGGTCATTTGCCTGGTAGAGGACTGTCTTCAAAGGGAGTGTAAAGGCCTCCGCACACGAGGCAACTCCACTCGGGCAACTCGATTGCTCGCCATACATTGCTTCGTGTGCGATGTCGGTTGAAAGCAACTGGCATTCCAAGCAACTTTCTACGCCACCAGCAACTGAGTTGCTCGAATTTAAACCTGTTCTAGTTTTCGGGGCAGTGGCGTGCCACTCTCTGTGAATCCACCTAGAGCCTCGTTCTCGTGTACTACGGCTATTGCACATTTAACGCTGAATTTGGGGACACTAGAAACCCCATCCAAAGAAAATGTAAGCCATGAACAGCATTAATTGATCAAAGCTGTATGTTGAATGCATCCATAGGTCGTGAAAGCTCGTATATTTTAAATTTCGAAATGCAGGTCACATGCAGAACCATGTGTCCGCGGGTCGACGCGTTCGCAACGTGGCGAGAGGTGAAAAATCACAGTGGAAGCGTGTGCGAGCTGCAGTCTCCAGCATTGCCTGCTACATGGCAAGCAACCGGTCGCAAGCAACGTGGCAAGAGACTTTGGTTGCCTCATGTGCGGAGGCCTTAAGGAATGACAGACGGAGGAAGGAGGAGCAATGGAAAGACAACAAAGGAAAGAGGGGGAGGCTGGACTGCGAGGGACCCTGTGGCGGAGAAGGGCAGCAGTGATGACGTCAGATGACTGTCATAACATCCAAGATGGTGAACTACCTCTTCTGAGTGATAATTTGACAGACAGACAGACAGACAGACAGACAGACAGACAGACAGACAGACAGACAGACAGACAGACAGACAGTGGATATATCTAAGTGCCGGGGTCGGTTGTATAGTTACTGAAAAAGAGTGGAAGACACGCAACCGAGAGTGGTTCTTTCTTGAGCAAGTGGGGCCCTGAAAAGGGCCGTTTGGGGGTAATTCTGCAGTCGATGCGGGAAATCCCCGCTACGGGATGGAGAGGCAGCGGGTTGGGAGGGGCGTGCAGAGGTGCTCTGGGTTTTCTTCACGGCAAGCTTTCGAAGCTGAGGCTTCTTCATCAGGCCAAAGTAACAAGTCTGGCTTTGGAATAGAAATAATGATATAGTGTGATAAGGGCAGGTGAATCACGTGCAGGGCGGCGAGGCAGTGAGGAGAGTTCAGTGAGGGAGGCCAAAAGGAGGAGTTTTTTGCACCAACAACACAGCAAAGCACTCCTTTTGGCCTCCCTCACTGAACTCTCCTCACTGCCTCGCCGCCCTGCACGTGATTCACCTGCCCTTATCACACTATTATTTCTAATCCACAGTCAGCCTTGTTACTTTGGCCTGATGAAGAAGCCTCAGCTTCGAAAGCTTGCCGTGAAGAAACCCAGAGCTTGCTCGGATGCTTGTCTTCCACTCTTTTTCAGACAGACAGATAGACAGACCGACACACACACAGACAGACAGACACACACAGACATTCACACACACAAACAGACAGACATACAAACAGGTAGGTAGACAGGTAGACATACAGACGCACAGGCACATAGACAGACAGACGGACGGACGGATAAACAGGGACGGACGGATGGACAGACGGAAGGATAGACAAATGGACGGACGGACATATTGAGTAAAGGGGGGAAAAAGGAATGTGTCATGTAGCACTCTGAACTTCCACGAGGAGATAACACAAAACAGTCTGTTTTTGTGGACTGGTGGTCGTGAGCAATGGATTGATCGATGAATCGATTGGTAGACTGATAAAAGTGATATAATCAGTTGACTGATGCATTGATATTAGTGTGACTGGGTGAAGTGAAGCCCGAAGTCTTTACATGGACTCTCTCTCTCTCTCTCTCTCTCTCTCTCTCTCTCTCTCTCTCTCTCTCTCTCTCTCTCTCTCTCTCTCTTTCTACCCCCCCCCCCCCCCCGACATTTGTTCCCCTCTCTCCTCCCTCTCTCTCCTCACTCTATCATGTATCCTGAGTCTCTGACGCCCATGCTATACATGTATATATGTTGTGGGACCAGCCTACTATGTAGCTTATCAGTCCGGGAGGGGGCAGAGACGCCTTCCCTTATCGTTTGTTAATTGAACTTGACATGTGGCCGCTGATAGTCCCTCCTGTCGTTTCTTGCGCACGCTATGCCTAAATTGTAAGAAACAAGAGACACATTTGATGCTTTCGCTAAATGAAGACATCTGATTGCAATGGTGCAATATTCATTCGGTTGACTTTGTTATGCCTATCGAGGCAACACTTGGTGTGAATAATTTCGAGTAAGTATAAGGCAGCAATGAGCCTTTTTCTATCATTAGGAAAACACAACTCAGACAGGCTGAGATCCGCGACTGCTGAGCCCAAGCCTGGCTCCCCTGAGGTCCGCGCATTTCTTTGATAAGGAGGGACTGTCGGCAGGTCTAGAGGGACAACCACCACGAGTCTCTTGAGAGATCCCCATCCCATCTGGGGGAGAGACCACTGCCACCATGGTCTTGGGTTTGGTCTAGGCCAGTACCAACCAGCCTGGGACCAGCCAGTAGGTCTAATACCCATGGGTAACAGTAGAGTTGTGGAAAGCAGCAGCGATTTTGTCTCATGCCTGGGCCCTTCTACTATCAAGCTTTGCCTCCAACCCTCTCCCCCCCCCCCCCATCCCACATTAGTATTGAGAGAGAGAGAGAGAGAGAGAGAGAGAGAGAGAGAGAGAGAGAGAGAGAGAGATCCATGGACCATGTTCACTCAAACGAAGACAAAGGGAGCTGATTGGACATAAATGGCCGTTACATGCGCAAAGCATGCAAGTCAGTAGCATGCAAGTCAGTAGCATGCAAGTCAGTAGCATGCAAGTCAG
>JAWQFJ010000292.1:112762-117762 GCA_034096865.1 Theodoxus fluviatilis | reverse complement strand
TGATAGACTCGCTATCTCGGCAGTGCCGGAAATAGCCTAGATTTGCCGAGTTCGGTTTTGAATGGCGCGCGTACGTCGACACGCGCGCGTTTCTTCAGCAAGCTTCAACCTTGACCAAAAAATATGCGCTGATTTTAGAATTTCATTAAAAAATTGAATTGATTTAATAATGGTAGAAATGACTGTCGAGTTTGTGAATTTTGAGTTATAATTCACTGCAAATCCCGGAAGTGTGCCGTGCAAATCGTATCGTATTTCCTGCATCTGCAGTCGACGTATCGTTCACAGACAGACTTCACCAAAGTCAGATATTCTTCCACAGCTTACAGCTTGCCACGACGAGTCTTTGTTTAAACGTACTGATAAGTATATTATTAAGTTAACTTTCAGTTACTTTAGTGTTTCGATCTTTTCCACCGGCCCGGTCGTCTTTTGCTAGAGAATAATACACTATACGTACTGATCAGCGTCGAAAACCGCGTGGTCACTACTACAGTAGATCAGGTGCTGACAACGATCTGAATAATCGAGTGCAGTCCTCTCAAGTAGCCTTTTATTAATTAAGCTGCTTGGAGCCTTGAGTTTTGCCTGAAATCCTTTTTTGTTTTATTGATATATTATTTGTTTTTGCTTGGAATTCTGTTGTTTCCCGCCAAGAAGAAAATCAAAATGGCTGGAGCCATTGGAGGTGCTAAGTATCAGCAAATGAGAAGGAAGATTAGAAAGATTGTTAGGGAGGATATGGCAGCCTGCATGTCCGAGAGCCAAGCTCTATCAGATCAGGCTAAAAACGAAGAAGATAGGTTAGATCAGTCAGATAATGGATGTGATTTCTTGAATATTGAAGATGGCAGTGTAGGTTTTGTTGGTTCTTCTGAGGATTTGAATACCAGTATGTCGGCTACGATGGATGTTTCTAACATGGCAGACAGTATTTTTGAGCATGCTTTTGTGGAAACTGATGACACTGTATTCAGAAACTTCTTGGATAGCATTGAAGCAGATTCTGATGACGGTGGATCTTGCTCAGAGAGTGATGATGAAGAAGAACAAGATAAGTGTGAGACAAGCCTTGCTTCAGAGCTTGCTTCATGGGCAGTTAGTTACTCTATCACTTTGATCGCTCTTTCTGCTCTGTTATCCATTCTCCGCATGTTCCATCCTAGCCTGCCTAAGGACCCCAGAACCTTGCTAAAGACACCACGGGTTAGCACTGTCAAGTCAGTTGCAGGTGGATCTTATTTTCATTTTGGAGTTGTCAAGGCGTTGCAAAAGTCAAGGGAGCTCTTGAGTTTTTTGTCATCTACTTGTCCTCTCACCCCCCCAGTAATCTCTCTTCAAATCAACATTGACGGATTACCTATTTCAAAGAGTGGGACAAAGGTATTGTGGCCTATTCTTGCAAAAATATGTAAACCCTTCACTGCAGATCCATTCATGGTGGGCATCTATTGTGGAGATGGCAAACCAGCAGATGTTGATGAGTATTTGCTAGATTTTGTGAACGAGATGCAAGTCTTGGAGCAAGGACCTGCTCACATTGATGTAAATGGTCAGCAATATCCTTTCCATGTGAAATTGTCATGTTTTGTGTGTGATGCACCAGCACGGGCATTTGTCAAGAAAACTAAAGGTCACACGGGGTATCATTCATGTGAGAAATGTACTCAAAGAGGATCTAGAGTTGCAGGGAGAACAGCATTTTGTGAGATCGGTGCTCCTCCTCGAACGGACACCTCATTCAGGGCTAAAACGGATAAGGAACATCACCAAAGGGATGTGGGCTTCTCTCCATTCTGCCAGCTCTCTATTGACTTGGTAACAGGGTTCCCATTAGATTATATGCACATGGTCTGTCTGGGGGTGACTCGCAGATTGTTCATGTTTTGGCTAAAGAGCCCTGCCAGGAGTGCTTTCAGGTTGGGTCAAAATGCGATTCGTCAGATTTCACTTGCGCTTGTCATGGCAAAAGATTGTATTCCTAATGAGTTTGCTAGAGTATGTCGCAGTTTATCTGATGTTGAACGCTGGAAGGCAACAGACTTTCGTCAATTTTTGCTGTACACATACAGCGGTATTGTTGTCCTGAAGGGACATCTTGCGCAAGAGTGCTATGACAATTTCCTACTTTTGTTTGTAGGTATTCACTGCTTGTCCAGTCAAACTCTTTGGTCAGAAGCAAATGCAATGTATGCTCACAAACTTTTGTGCCGGTTTGTTAGAGATGCACAAGTTTTGTATGGTCGTGAGTTTGTCGTTTTCAACGTTCACAATTTAACCCATCTTTCTGAAGATGTGGTAAGGTTTGGACCTCTTGATGCATTCTCAGCATTTCCTTTTGAAAATTGTCTTGGAAAAATTAAGAAACTTATCCGCAAGCCCCAATTTGCATTGGAGCAAATTGTCAGGAGAGTTTGTGAGAAGGATGGGGTGCTGACAAGGGAATCAAAAAAGCGTCCAGCAAATAATGTGCCTCTTCGAGAACATTATCATGGTCCTCTTCCACCTGGTATTGGTAAATGTTTGCAATTTAGACAGGTGTATCATAATGATTTTTTGCTTTCCACTGCACAAGCTGATAACTGTATTATGGTTGGTCACCGATTTTATTTGATACAGAACATTGTGGCTGTGGATGGTGCAGGAGAACCTACTCTTGTCTTACGGCGTTTAACTGCTACTAGGGACTTGTTCACTTATCCTTGCAATTCTTCACATTTCGGTGTTGTGATAGCGTCAAGGTTGTCAGATCGCTTGGAAACTGCTGTTGTCAGTCAGGTTGTGAAGAAATGTGTCATGCTTCCATACAAGGATGGAGAGCACGTGTTGGTTCCTCTTGGTCACAGTATACTGTAAATTTATTTTTGCAGGATAATCAAGATCATGCACTTTGTAGAAGTAGAGACAGTTTTATATCATCCCCCATCCTCCAGGCATGTGATTTGTTTGTTAATTAACAAACGTAATCCGTTTTTTGCTCACCTATTATGGCTATTTGCTATCCCTTGACCTCTCAAGAATGCATTTCTTATATTCAAACTGTTTGAGAATTCTGTTTTCATGACAAAAAAATGTTCACGCACTTGAAGTTGAAATGTTCAAAAGATTTGACAGGTCGGGGAGTGTTGAAAACTTTTTAAGCTGGAGCTGGGTGGAGGAGAACGTGACACTTTTGTTTGAAATGATTATGAATTTCCAGCAGCAAGAAAACCAAGTTATGTTGACTAGTTAAAGTAGTGTTGTATAGGCGGCCTTTGCACATTTTCATAATGAATTTGTAGCAGCAGGAAAGCCAAGTATTCTTGCCTTTTAAGAACCTTTAGCTTCAGAGGGCCTCCCCCTGACCCCAAAAGGGCATCACCCGTTGATCCTACTTGCCCCCAGCCCCCGCAATGTTTTTCGATAATTTCACAATTTTGGAATCCCATGCCTGACCTTAGATGACTGCTGGGTCCCTGTGTGAGGGCTGGACATGTAGTGTGGGGTGATGTGTACTCATGTGCTGGGCAGTCCATACAATTTATCGGTGATGTGTACAGGCATCAGATGACAGCTGGGTACACACTGTGGTAACAAGGCCTGGGCTGTAGTGTGTGCTAGGCTGATAGTGTAGAACACCATGAAAGCGTGGTGAGGGCGAGCAATGTACAGAGTTGTGTGGTGGATGTGTACACGCATACTATTTTTGGACATAGGCGGAAGATGACAAGAGCTGGGTCCACAACGTCTGGTGTGGATCGAGGTGGGGAGGAGGTACAGTGTTCAGACGCCTCATGAACAATGTGTTAAAACACATCATGCATAGCCGCAGTCCAATCACAGCACACGAAAGCCGCGCTAAAATGGATGGTGAACCCGCACATCTCAATACAAAATAACGAGCCAAACAAGCCAAAGAACCCATACGCCTGGAGGTCAACAACGGATTACCACCGACATGGTGTGAGGATGCTGAGTTTCAGTCTGCGTTTGGTGGTCATGGATGGGGGGGGCACTGGGGGAAACGCTGGGTATAGTGTAGTCCGATAGATGAGAAGGATGTGTAGAAAAATAAGAAACAAAAACATTAATAAAAATAAAAAAAAGAACTCAATAAAAAAAGAAATACCCATAAAACATCACACTATCCAAATAGAAACATAGTAACAAACAAAGACCAAGCACACGTCGGAAGGAACACGTATTCGAGAAACAATGGTGGTGCAACGTAGATAAGGCATCAATACCAAACGATCAACAACTTCCCAAAAAAAAGAAAAAAACTTGATGTCAGACAGCTGCAAGCTGGGGGTCCCTGTGTGAGGGGAGCGGGGCGCTGTGGGCTGGTGGTAGGAGTGGGTGGGTTAGACTGGTGTGTGCGAAATGCTGTTTCGGAGGCTTGTGAGTGGGCTGGCCTGGTAATATAATAGTAGATGGAACTGAGCAGCTGGACTAGGTGTAACTGACGGCAGACGCGACATAGAAATGGTAGGCGACCATGAGTGAACACTCGCGGTGTGTAGCTGAGACGGCTGGATGGCAAACCAAATGGGGCGGGTCACGTGTGGGGTGAATCAGTGTAACCCGCTACGGACCAAAAGAGCCAACAAAAAGAAGGAGCGCAACCTTCAGCAGATCCACCTAAACAACTAAAAACGGTAGGTGGAGGTTACATAGTCCAGGAACGGGAAAAACACAACGAAAGATTCCAAGAAAGAAAGGCCAACACGACTGCGCTACGAAAACAAGCGCAACAGCGGCTGCGGACTGGAAGCTAACAAAAACAGAGCTCGTAGTGCATGGGCCGGTACGCATCAATGAAAACAATAAACGAAAAGGGACTGGACACCAACAAAAAACACGAGGAAAGATAGTACGGAAAACGCAACAATAACAAACAAAACAAGAAAACAACGACCCGATGACAACGGAAAAAGCTGTGTGAGGGGCTGGACAATGTAGTGTGGGGTTGATGTGTCCCTAACCGCATTTGTCATTATGCTGGGCTGGACATGTAGTGT
>JAWQFJ010000292.1:110000-112745 GCA_034096865.1 Theodoxus fluviatilis | reverse complement strand
CCATAGATTTCGCTCACTATGACCCCTCCGAAGACCCTCCTCCCCCTACGGGTACACTCCGGAGCGAAACAGCACATTCCATTAAGCGGTAGCCACGCCCACAATGGTTGGCGTGCGACCACAGATAATGGAGACGATTTCCACACGATTTATTTACAAACAGGAGGTGACTAACCCACATCACCCTTATTGTCGCCGTTTATCACGCGACACTGTGTCTGTGTTTCTGTCTGTGTCTAAAAGCCTAAACTCTGAGAGGGATAGATATAAAAATTTTTGGAGATGTTTGGAGGAAAACGGGCCCAGAACTTTCGTGCAGTTTGTCTCTGTGCAGCACACGTTGTTCCACCCTGCACTACGAAACCCACGTTGCCCATGGAGACGGCTCTAGGATTCCTGCCGCACAGAACATGGCGCCTGCCAGCGGCAAAGCCACTGTGAAGTGATAAACATGTATTGAAGACAACATTTGTACTGGGCATTTCCAGACAGAGAGATGGTGACGAAAAGGACGTGTGAGATTCTGTGCAGAGAATGGCTGCAGCGCAGATTTTTAAAAAAGTGAAGAAAATATATGTACATACCGTTGGACGTTTCCAGAGAGACAGAAGACGATAGAGAGGACGCGTGAAATTCCGTGCAGAGAAGGGCCGCAGTGCAGAGAAGGGCCGCAGTGCAGAGAAGGGCCGCAGTGCAGAGAAGCACCGCAGTGCAGAGAAGGGCCGCAGTGCAGAGAAGGGCCGCAGTGCAGAGAAGGGCTGCTGAGCAGAGAAGGGCCGCAGTGCAGAGAAGGGCCGCAGTGCAGAGAAGGGCCGCAGTGCAGAGAAGGGCTGCAGTGCAGAGAAGGGCCGCAGTGCAGAGAAGGGCCGCAGTGCAGAGAAGGGCCGCAGTGCAGAGAAGGGCCGCAGTGCAGAGAAGTGCAGCAGTGCAGAGAAGGGCTGCAGTGCAAAGAAGGGCCGCAGTGCAGAGAAGGACCGCAGTGCAGAGAAGGGCCGCAGTGCATAGAAGGGCCGCAGTGCAGAGAAGGGCCGCAGTGCAGAGAAGGGCCGCAGTGCAGAGAAGGGCTGCAGTGCAGAGAAGTGCAGCAGTGCAGAGAAGGGCTGCAGTGCAAAGAAGGGCCGCAGTGCAGAGAAGGACCGCAGTGCAGAGAAGGGCCGCAGTGCAGAGAAGGGCCGCAGTGCAGAGAAGGGCTGCAGTGCAGAGAAGGGCCGCAGTGCAGAGAAGGGCTGCAGTGCAGAGAAGGGCCGCAGTGCAGAGAAGGGCCGCAGTTCAGAGAAGGGCTGCAGTGCAGAGAAGGGCCGCAGTGCAGAGAAGGGCCGCAGTGCAGAGAAGGACCGCAGTGCAGAGAAGGGCCGCAGTGCAGAGAAGCGCCGCAGTGCAGAGAAGTGCAGCAGTGCAGAGAAGGGCCGCAGTGCAGAGAAGGACCGCAGTGCAGAGAAGGGCCGCAGTGCAGAGAAGCGCCGCAGTGCAGAGAAGGGCCGCAGTGCAGAGAAGGGCCGCAGTGCAGAGAAGGGCCGCAGTGCAGAGAAGGGCAGCAGTGCAGAGAAGGGCCGCAGTGCAGAGAAGGGCCGCAGTGCAGAGAAGGGCTGCTGAGCAGAGAAGGGCTGCAGTGCAGAGAAGGGCCGCAGTGCAGAGAAGGACCGCAGTGCAGAGAAGGGCCGCAGTGCAGAGAAGCGCCGCAGTGCAGAGAAGGGCCGCAGTGCAGAGAAGGGCCGCAGTGCAGAGAAGGGCCGCAGTGCCCAGAAGTCCGCAGTGCAGAGAAGGGCCGCAGTGCAGAGAAGGGCCGCAGTGCAGAGAAGGGCCGCAGTGCCCAGAAGTCCGCAGTGCAGAGAAGGGCCGCAGTGCAGAGAAGGGCCGCGGTGCAGAGAAGGGCCGCAGTGCACAGAAGTCCGCAGTGCAGAGAAGCGCCGCAGTGCAGAGAAGGGCTGCAGTGCAGAGAAGGGCAGCAGTGCAGAGAAGGGCAGCAGTGCAGAGAAGGGCCGCAGTGGAGAGAAGGGCTGCAGTGGAGAGAAGGGCCGCAGTGCAGAGAAGGACCGCAGTGCAGAGAAGGACCGCAGTGCAGAGAAGGGCCGCAGTGCACAGAAGTCCGCAGTGCAGAGAAGGGCAGCAGTGCAGAGAAGGGCTGCAGTGCAGAGAAGGGCAGCAGTGCAGAGAAGGGCAGCAGTGCAGAGAAGGGCCGCAGTGCAGAGAAGGGCCGCAGTGCAGAGAAGGGCCGCAGTGCAGAGAAGGGCTGCAGTGCAGAGAAGGGCCGCAGTGCAGAGAAGGGCAGCAGTGCAGAGAAGGGCAGCAGTGCAGAGAAGGACCGCAGTGCAGAGAAGGGCTGCAGTGCAGAGAAGGGCAGCAGTGCAGAGAAGGGCAGCAGTGCAGAGAAGGGCCGCAGTGCAGAGAAGGGCAGCAGTGCAGAGAAGGGCCGCAGTTCAGAGAAGGGCCGCAGTGCAGAGAAGGGCCGCAGTGCAGAGAAGGGCCGCAGTGCAGAGAAGGGCAGCAGTGCAGAGAAGGGCCGCAGTGCAAAGAAGGGCAGCAGTGCAGAGAAGGGCTGCAGTGCAGAGAAGGGCCGCAGTGCAGAGAAGGGCAGCAGTGCAGAGAAGGGCAGCAGTGCAGAGAAGGACCGCAGTGCAGAGAAGGGCCGCAGTGCAGAGAAGGGCCGCAGTGCAGAGAAGGGCTGCAGTGCAGAGAAGGGCCGCAGTGCAAAGAAGGGCCGCAGTGTAGAGAAGGCCCGCAGTGCAGAGAAGGGCCGCAGTGCAG
>JAWQFJ010000292.1:102500-105000 GCA_034096865.1 Theodoxus fluviatilis | reverse complement strand
CATGAAGCCATTAACCTTGGGTGATGTTGCTTCATGAAGCCATTAACCTTGGGTGATGTTGCTTCATGAAGCCATTAACCTTGGGTGATGTTGCTTCATGAAGCCATTAACCTTGGGTGATGTTGCTTCATGAAGCCATTAACCTTGGGTGATGTTGCTTCATGAAGCCATTAACCTTGGGTGATGTTGCTTCATGAAGCCATTAACCTTGGGTGATGTTGCTTCATGAAGCCATTAACCTTGGGTGATGTTGCTTCATGAAGCCATTAACCTTGGGTGATGTTGCTTCATGAAACCATTAACCTTGGGTGATGTTGCTTCATGAAGCCATTAACCTCAGCTGTGAAGGAGAGGCCCAGGGACATCAGCTGACAAAAATTATTTTAAAAAATTCACACGATACTTTGGGATTTGTTGCGTGTTTAGTTTGGTGTCAAATGGTGTGATGGAGATGCGTGAGCTGATAGTCCGTCGTTTGGACAGTAGCTTTAAAACATAAACGTTTCTTCTCTCCGTCTTTTACAGTTGTGAGATTTTATGCTGAGTGGCAATCGTTTCTCGTAATCAGATAAGGCGTTGTACAGATTAAATTAGTACGTAAAATTAAACACTTGAGCATGCATTTGAAGGACGTCGCAAAGAAACAAATACTGGGGGAAAACACCTTTTGACGAGAAAAAGATTTCATTTCCAAAACACATCGAGATATGGTGAGACATTACAACAAACCCAACGAAAGCAGTCGACAGAAGTCGTAAGTTATTCTACAAGACTCCCATCGTGACATGCGCTCATCGTACCTTGGCATAGTACTGAAACAGCTCATCCGCCTGGTAGATGGGTCCTGCCGAGTAGTTAGCGTAATGTTCCGGACTCAGAGCGTTGGGGTACTGCAGCATGATGTCGAGGTTAAAGGTCACCCGGTCACGTGGTGAGACGTGGACGTTGAAGGCGTATCCGTATCGCAGGTTTCCATTGACAGGGTCGTTGTTGATGGGGAAGACTTCCGTGGGGCTGGCAGTGAAAGGGTTCACGTAGGCCTGCAGGATGTGGCCAGTGCGCAGGTCTCGGTACACGAGAATCTCGCGAGAAAGCGAGAGGTAGCCATCTTGGTGAGGCTGCTTGGTGGCAATGTTGTAGCCCTCGAGATGGAACAGGTGCTGCAGAGGCTGCCCTGAATGACCACAACACACAGCAAGGAGTGGGACTTGAATTCCAGATCTAGCTGTCTACTGAAACTGCCCTGAATGACCACAACACACAGCAAGGAGTGGCGACTTGAATTCCAGATCTAGCTGTCTACTGAAACTGCCCTGAATGACCACAACACACAGCAAGGAGTGGCGACTTGAATTCCAGATCTATCTGTCTACTGAAACTGCCCTGAATGAACGCAGTGCAAAGCAAGGAGTGACGACTTCAATGCTAGACCAAAGATTATAGGTTACACAAAGATAGCTCATGCCGAGCTTTTGCTATATAGAGTTACAAGACGCTCGGAACGCAGCGCCCCAAGCGGCCAAGACTATGGGGAAGTAATCACACTGCTTAGATACATGTAAAAAGTGCTTGTTTGTCGACGCGTTTCTGATGCATTCCGATCATGTTTGTGAATACATTTACGGTGTAATGTGTAATAAAATGATTTGCTGCAATAATGGGGGTGTTTTGGCTTTGTTTTTTTGTAGCAGGCGTTGTGAAATCGAAATATTTGGTTCATCGAAATGTGAGCCTATAGTCCGTTTCAACATTGCTCTGTCAGTGGAGACAAAGATTATTCGTCTGCTAGCCATCTAGGTACATACGACCGGTGAGGTTTGTTTACTTATCTTCTGTGGGTTTTGTGCAGAAAGTATACGTTAAAACAGTCTAATATGACTATTTTCGATTAGTTTTTAATCTAATTAATATTTTTGCATGTTTTAACGCGGCCGGATCTTTGGCATTACTCCCCGGGCGTGCGAAGTCAGTAGCGTCCACTGACAGAGCAATGTTTAAACGGACTATAGGCTCACGCGCATGCGCACAAGCATCCATTTAGATGAACCAAATCTTTCGATTTCACAACGCCTGCTACAAAAAAACAAAGCCAAAACACCCCCATTATTGCAGCAAATCATTTTATTACACATTACACCGTAAATGTATTCACAAACATGATCGGAATGCATCAGAAACGCGTCGACAAACAAGCACTTTTTACATGTATCTAAGCAGTGTGATTACTTCCCCATAGTCCAGGCCGCTTGGGGCGCAACGTGTCTCGATCCTCATAACAATGAGCTTATGAGCTATCTTTGTGTAACCTATAATCTTTGGCTAGACCTAGCTGTTTAGTGATGCTGACTCAAACACGCACGCCCCCTCCCCCATACCCCCCGTATAACCCCCATACCCCTGCCCACCAACCGGACTACTGTGGGCTTCGTGCTTCCGGGGCCTGCTCCAGCAGCACTTGCACAGCCCGCCCTAAACAGCTGGCACCGATGTGCCGTGGAGG
>JAWQFJ010000292.1:75000-92500 GCA_034096865.1 Theodoxus fluviatilis | reverse complement strand
AGAAAGCCGCTTCTCTAAGTGCCCTACGGAAAAGCCAAATCGATTTTCCGTTCTCAAAGAGGGAAGCGGCACCCTCAGTTTCTCCCTCCAATTGCTCCATCCGGGTCTCGGCCACGTGGCTTGGAGGCCGCATGACGTCGACAGCACTCAGCCTCAGCCATCTCTATCCGGCGATGCCCGGATATTATTCCCACTTGCGCATCCTTTGGGGCAGGTGTTTCTACCACTCGCCGGTGAACGTGGAAGCAGTGTGGACACCGCCTTGACAACCCTCCCTCCAACCCTCGATCGCCTGACATTCTCCATCCATCCAGTACGAACAGCTTCCTGAGGACAGAGGGACTTAGCGACACGTTATTTGCCCGTTCAAATTCAAGGATGCAGTTGCTCTGTATTTCACATTCAAACACACTGGGAAAACGAAAATCTTATTATATGAGAACATGAATAATCATATAATGTGATTAATGTATGTGTCCATTCGGAATACCAGTGACACACACAACCACGGCCGTATTGTTGAATACAGCGGAACATCGCAGAAGACGTCAGTAGAAGAACACTGCCTGCCAAATTTGATGATGCCGATGTGAAAAATTATATCTCTGATTGGTATGTGTGGAGCACGATGAACGACCGGTGAAACCGTCGTCTTTTCTTCAGGGAGAGAGAAAGAGGGAGAGGGGGAGAGAGAGAGAGAGAGAGAGAGAGATACAGAGATACAGAGAGAGAGACACAGAGAGAGACAGCCAGAGAGAGACAGACAGACACAGAGAGAGACAGACAGACACACACTCAGAGAGAGAGAGAGAGAGAGAGAGAGAGAGAGAGAGAGAGAGAGAGAACGAACGAACGAACGAGTTTATTTGCTCAGGCCACCGGCCCAGCACAACATTACAAATAGAAAACTTCGGTTGACGCAATTTTCACAGCCTCGTGTCTCCTTTGAATTGCATGGTGCAGGTACCGTGTTATTGATTTTATAATTTTTATATCTTGTATAGACAGCAGGTTCTTAATATTGACAGTTTCGTGGGGTTCAATCACATCATATATGTACATCTGTCGCAGATCAGCATAAACTGGACATTCTAACAGGAAGTGTTCTTCTGTTTCTTCAACTTCATAACAAGCGGGACAAGTAGACACTGTTGAAGATTGAGCTTCAGATCGATTCTGGTGGGTAAATAAATATGATAATCCGCATCGAAAACGAATATATGTATCTCGAAATATCTTTTTGTCAATGGTTTGCAGATAGGTCTCTCGACAAAATTCTTGTTTGAACATTCTGTAGAAGGAATATCTGTCACTGCGATTCAACCCCTCTCGCCAATTAGTAGTGTACTCCGTAATGAGACTTTCCTTTAATGATCGCAAAAAATACCTTTCATTCTCCACTTCTTGTACTTCCCACGCATGATTGAAATTATGCTTCTCCAACAAATGCTTTACACTGTACGCCCAATGTTCTGTTACAGAGCAATACAACATCATATTGTACACTTTTCGTGGTAATCGGCTCGAGTCCATTCTCAGAATTCTCAGCCAGTATCTAATAGATCGGATCGTAGAATTAATGTACAATGGGTACCTTCCAGATTCGCCATAGATGATGAAATTGAGGGTTATTACAGGTATATGCATGAAGTTTTTCAACGCTTGAAGATGAATCATTTCGATTGCAGAGCAATTATACATACCCCATAACTCAGAGGAATATAGCAAAATGGGTAGCACTTGAGCATCAAAGAGCTTAGAAAACAGATTGGCCGTAGCATAACCAAGCCTTGCACAGCATTTTATAACTTGAAACATACCAACCCTTGCTCTCTGTGCCAGATCGCGCTGCAGTAAGTGGCATGACAGTCTTGTCGTAAACAATGCCCCGAGGTATCTGTACTCATTTACCACCTCCAATCTGTCTTTACCAAGATGCCATTTCTCATGTTCAGATAGGAAACCTCCGTTACGGAAAACCATTACCTTTGACTTATTCACATTCACCTCAAGACCAACATTGTCCGCTTCCCTTCCCAAAGTATCCAACTGATTATATGGTCCAACCACAGTGTCTGAAATCAGCGCTACATCGTCAGCATACAATAGCAGATATATTGAAACCGGATCAGGGATAAGCTGAATCCCATGCTTACCATTCTGTATTACCTTTTTTGCAATATAACTGATTAAAAGAGAAAAAAGTATCGGACTCAATATACAGCCCTGTTTAAATCCCCGGATACTCTCAAACGGCTCAGTGCACCGACCGTTGCAACGAACACAGTACCATACCGAAGAGTATATCGCTTTGATCATCGTCAGCATTTTCCCTTCCATTCCATATTTTGCGAGCACCTCCCACAACACCTCCCTATCCACAGAATCGAAAGCCTTTTTAAAGTCAATAAAAGCAACATACACTTTTCTTTTTCTGGTCAGGTATCTTTGGACAATGGAGTGGAGAACAAAAACATTATCGATAGTTGAGTAGCCTCTCCGGAATCCTGCCTGTTCTTCCACTATTACCTCATCCGCATCAGCCCAATCTTGTAGTCTTTCAGCCAGGATGGAGGTAAGTATTTTGCTGAGAGTACTAGTTAAGCATATACCCCTGTAATTATCTGGAGAGAGCGGATCGCCCCTCTTAAATATAGGTACTATAACTGACTTGGTCCATATTTTTGGAAACTGTCCATTGGAGAATATCACATTCAGCAATGCATGCAGAACTGGTAAAATGACATGTGCCGAACATTTGATCATCTCTGACAGTATCTCATCCGCGCCGCCCGATTTACCAGTCTTCAGCTTTTTAATAGCTTTCACTACTTCGTCCTCGGTGATAACTGAATCAAGATTATTCAGTTCTGTCCGTGATACACTAAACATACATTCGTCAATTTTAGTAGGATGATTAGTATTTGAGAACTGAAATACTTCACGGAAATGATTAAAAAAACAGGTCATTAGCTAAGCAGCATTCCTTGTGTTTCAGATTATTGATGCTTTTGATTTTCTTCCAGAATGCAATAGGATCCTTTGAGTTTGCCACTAGTTCTTTTACCACATTTTCCTTGTGCCGAGATTTCTTCTTCTTGATCATTTGTTTGTATCTATTTCTTTCTTTCAGGTATTCACGTTTAACCAGTTCCGACAAAGTGCGAGTGTATCTTCGCAACAGACTATGTACCTCTCTTTTCATGATGGAACATTCTTTATCAAACCAAGGTTTGCTCTTTCTTTTACCATACACAATAGTCTTTTGCATACATTCAGCAGCTTGAGCGAGACATCTTGTCAAATTCTCGGAGACTGTGTTAACATCAGTAATGTCACAGTTAGTTAATTCCTTTAGACCCATTTCAAACAAATTATTCTCCAGATTCTCAATGTACTCTTGCACTCGAGTATCGTTCCATACTATCTTTCGGACCAAACATGATAGGGGTCTGCAAACATCGGTTACCCTGCATTTTATCTGTAGTTCTAAGCTGAGATGCGATGATAAAACACTCTCTCTCTCACATGCAGCGACCTATAATGCATCAATAGATCCTTTGAAACCAGGAAATAGTCAATCACACTATTTCCCGTTTGAGAAATATACGTCAATTTACCATCTGTGTCACCATTCACTGTACCATTTACTATGGTTAAATCCAGAGATAAACACAAGGATAGAAGATCACGTCCATAATCATTTGTGACATTATCCTGAGACTGACGGAAACTATTTAAGACATCGCATCTCATATCAAATAGATCACATAGGTTATCAGCATTGGCGTGTCCTGTCCTGGCATTAAAGTCTCCACAAACAATTAGGGAATCATTATCATATCTAACACATAGCTCTAGAAGACACTGTTCTAGAATGTAAATGCCATTGTTATTCTCCACACTCGAGTAGTACGGAGATCCCGTTGGAGGGATATAGACACATACCATCAGAACATCTTTTCCTAACCTGAACAGTTCACCATCTATTCTGAAAACAACCACATTATCATAACTTCACTCTAGTTTTTCAAAAAAATTTACAATACTATTCCGTATAAAGCAAACAATCCCCCCCCCCCCCCCGATCTACGGCCCATCACTGACAATTTAATAGCAGGCGAAAGAAAACACCGAAAATCAGTCATGATACGATTTTCAAAAGATTCTACAAAGGTCTCTTGTAGACATATGAAGTCGAAATCTGACAGATAAGGTACAAAATCAGGATCTTCAAGTTTTGTCCACAAACCATTAATGTTCCAAGACAAGAAAGCCAAAGTACCTGTTGCTGACTCCATAACATCAGATGAGCCTTGGCCGACCTCCTATCTCTCGTCTGTCTGGGCGAGTGCTCGCGCAGCCGAGCGGGTGTTGTAGCGACCTTCACTCGTCCATGGAGGAGTCTCGTGTTGTCTGGTACCACCTGCAGGGTCGAGGTTTCTCGCAGCTCTTGCCTCTTGGAGTTGCTTCCGCTGTTGTTCCGTCCGATCGCTGGAGACGCCGATTCCTTTCTCTCGGAATTTTTCACGGGCTCGGAGGATGAGAGAGAGAGAGAGAGAGAGAGAGAGAGATTGATTGGTTGATTTCTTTATTGCCGCAGACGACCCATCACGAAAACAAAGACGAAAAATAATAACGAATAATTAATAAGATCACATTATATGTTCATACGTAAAACCAGTACAGTACCATTTAGCGGATGACAGCCTCCTCGTAATAAGCATAAATGACCGATGTAAAGCAACATCAGTTAAATATATAGTTATGTATGGATTTGAGGGGTGGGAGTGGTAGAAGTGGGGAATGCGAAGGGGGTGGGATGGCGCAGAAATTGGGGAGGAGGAAATGGAGAAATGGTGTTGAGACCGAGGACTGCTAGGAGCTAGAGATAGGTCTGGAAGAAAGGTTGGGGGGAGGAGGGTAGCGTGAGATGATGGTGGGGTGGTGGTGGTGGAGAGGAAGGAAAGAAAGGTAAACAAAACAGGACAACAGGGAGAATGGCAAGTAGTAGTCCATTCATCCTGAGCAGAGACTGATTCACGACGTTAGAACAAGGGAAGGGCCATCACCAAATTGGTTTCTTGGACCTACTTCCGTTCACAGTGACGAGAAGGTTCATCAGCTTACTCAGTTGTTTCATCACTAGATTCTTGTTGATGAAGACAAACGTTCAGAGCCCTATGTTATTGCATGTTTGGTCCAATGACGAGACAGACAACAAACCCCAAACCCCAAACCTAGAGAGAGGTCCAACAGCTCCTTTGCTTTGCGTGGGTTTACGTGCAATCTACATATTTATTATAGAACTGTCGTCCGAGAGGAAGTTGGGTGGGATCTTGCTCTTTGGTTTGAAGGGACACAGATGGATTCCGTGGTAATGGTGAAAGGAAGACATTAATGGATGCATGGAAATGGAAAGATGAAGATATCTGAGGAATAAATAAAGCAGGAAGGAATGGGAGGAGAAGAGAGACAAAGAGAGGGCGCGCGAGATGGAGAGAATGGATGAGAAAATGGGAAAAGAAAGACGGGTATAGATAAGAAAAGAGAAAAATATATTAGTGGCATGAAATGGGCACTAAACTAAACTAGGGCGTAAATAGACCCATTGTAGTGAGTTTTGCGGATCAGATAACGGTGGCGTCTTGATTACATATCTGTAGGATTACCCTCGAACCAAATATTGGATATCTTCTTTTGTTACGGTTCAGACTTTATTCCATTTTTTATATTGTTTGAAACGTTCGCCATGTCGATGTTTTGGCGGGAACAAGCTGAGCTTTGCACTCTGAGACCGGTTTGGACCGGCTGTTTCCAAATTATCCGTGATGCAACAATGATTTGATTGGTGAAGGATGATGGTGCATGCGCTGTGAGTAACTCTACAGTCTAGGAGATTGAAGATTTTCTTATCAGTTGACTCTGAGGATATCAACGTGAATGGACATATTTCGAGTAAATCCGTGTAAGACGAGGAGTCTACACGTTAAAACATTCTTCAATTCCTCCCCCGACCATCCCAAAGGTTGTATTAAGAAGAACAGTGTCCTCTACAAATGAAGATCCAGCTCTGACGGATCATGACGCCAAGTTTCATTGTATGGAGTACTTTCATCGTTTGACACTGAGCGCTTGCTGAGTGTTAAAACACGTGTCAGTATGGGTACATATGTGTGTGGGTGATCCACAGGTGTCTATTGCCTTTCTAACCTCTCCTTTCGAGGTCTAGCCTTGAGAGAGAGTGTTCTTGAGAAAGCCAATTTTCTGAGTGGACATTGTTTTGGGGCAGAAGTTTTCATCATTGTAACATTTGAGAATCGTCGTCGCCTATCTGCTTGAACTTGTGAGTAATCGGGGTCAACTTTGGTTTTGGGTCAGTAAAATTAGTCCTCTACTTTTCAGTCAGAGAGTAGACTGATAGAATTGATTGACATTTTCAGTCATATTGCCTTGAATTTGATTTTACTCATGATTAAAGAAAATCTTTGATGAATAATGTGTCATGTCATGCGAGCGTGAGACGAGAGTGAGTGAATTAATTATCCCCCCTCCACTAGTGATACCCCTAGACACGAAAACAGAAAGAATTTGAGAATTCCATGAGTGAGTGTGGAGGGAGGCGATATCATTCTTTTGGTGGAAAAAACTATTCTTTCGAGCATAAACAAATGCATTGTCTTTGATAACGATAATAAAGGATGTGTAAGAAAGATTTTAAAACCTTTTTCGGACTTTTTACCGGCAGGGCAATTCCCGAAAAAAAACTCCCTGGTTTAGCTCAGTGCTCATTCCAGGTTATGACAGCAGCCATACTATCATTAGTAGACGTGTCATTTGATTATATCAGAATTATGTTAGAATTAGTATTTTATGTACATATAATAAGTCAATCATTAATGTACAGTCGTCTTATTTTCTCACTATTCTAACCCACCCCCACCATCAACGCCGAAACCACCCACCTCACCCCAACTCTCTCTCTCTCTCTCTCTCTCTCTCTCTCTCTCTCTCTCTCTCCCTCTCTCTCTCTGTCTTTTTCTCTTTCTATCTGTCTCTCTCTCTCTGTCTTTTTCTCTGTCTCTCTCTCTCTCTGTCTCTGTCTTTCTATCTCTATCTCTGTATCTCTATCTACCTGCCTGCCTGCCTGTCTGTCTGTCTGTCTGTCTGTCTGTCTGTCCGTCCGTCCGTCCGTCCGTCTGTCTGTCTGTCTGTCTGTCTGTCTGTCTGTCTGTCTATCTCTATCTCTCTCTTTGTATCTCTGTGCCTCTCTATCTCTGTCTCTCTGTCTCTCTCTCACTTTGTCTCTCTCTCTCTCACTCTGTGTCTCTCTGTTTCTCTCTCTCTCTCTGTTTCTGTGTGTGTGTGTGTCTCTCTCTGTCTCTCTGTCTCTCTCTCTCTCTGTCTCTCTCTCTCCCTCTCTCTCTCTCTCTGTCTCTCTGTCTCTCTCTCTGTTTCTCTCTGTCTCTGTCTCTGTCTCTGTCTCTCTGTCTCTCTCTCTCTCTCTCTCTCTCTCTCTCTCTCTCTCTCTCTGTGTTCTGTGTTCAACTGTGTTCAAATACTGCTTTAAGAAACCTGGCGGACAGAGGCAAGGCAGGGGTGATGCAAATTCTTCGTTTTATACGCAAATTAGACTTTGTGTCCCCTCAAGTTTTCTTTAAGATGTTTGATGCACAGATACAACCGATTATGTTATACGCATCTGAGATATGGGGTCTAGGAGACTGTGAAGTGATTGAAAATGTACATATGTATGCCTTGAAAATGTTCTTAAATGTGAGTATCAAGACACCAAATACCATGGTATATGGGGAGACTGGAAGGTATCCACTGCATATCAATGCGAAATTGAGGTCAGTGAAATATTGGCTGAAACTGTTGAAAATGGAAGACTCCAGATTACTCAAATTAGCATACAACATGATGGTTAAGCAAGTTCATAGCACTAACTGGGCAACAAAATTAAGACGTCTTTTACTTGAATATGGCTTTGAAGAACAATGGACTACACAACGTGTCTCAGAAGAACGAAGTTTCGTCAAGACACTGAGGGAAAGATTGATAGACAAATTTAATGAGGCCTGGGGAAAAAACTGGTGGATAGTGATCGGTTTTCTGTATATCGCTTATTTAAAAAATCGAGAGAGTTGGAAAGATTTTTATGCAGTGTAGATAAAAAGGTTTTTAGAGAGATAATCACTCGTTTTAGATTAGGAATAAGTGACTTATTGTGCCATAGATTACGTTACTGTACTGACAGTCCTGCTATTTGTCCATTATGTCATCAAGAGACGGAAAATGAGATACACTTTTTGTTCAAATGTCCTCATTTTGCAGATCTGAGAAATAGATACATAAGTTCTAGACACAACAATGATACCGATGACCTGGTGGATATTTTATCGTCGCAGGATGAAGCTGTGATTAGAAACTTGGCAGCATATTTGTATTTTGCTTTCAAAAAGAGAGAAAAATATAATAATCCTAATTCAAATGAGTCATGAAACAAATAAGCATTGTTGTACGGGCTGGTGGCCTAACAATAAAAGAGTTCGAGTTTTTTTTTCTCTCTCTCTCTCTCTCGCTCTCTCTCTCTCTCTCTCTCTCTCTCTCTCTCTCTCAATTCTTCTGGTGGAATACGGAACCACCTGCATTGCATTTCCAATCACGATTTAGCACCATTTAACAAACCGTGCTTCAAACAGGCAGTTCAGGCATTCAGAGGTCTGGGGTCATCACGCAACGATTGCCAAGAGTCATGTAAACTGGAAGGTCAAGGACGTTTGGGAGACCTTCATGTCAGCTGTAGGCGACTGGACGAGGAAAGGGCTGCTCTAAAAAAATCCTGCGTCAAAACATGTGTCGAAGCAATGTGGGGCGCGTTGCTTAGCGTACCTACTTTCTCGGGAGCAAGGCGAGGGCGAGGCAAGCATCGGAAGACGTCTAAAGAAACGGCGAGTTCATGATTGGCTAGACGAAATGCAGAGATAACATAGCTGCATCTGGCGCGAGTGTCGGTGAAGACATCACAGCAGTTTCTCACTTGACAGAGCATACCATAGTGACATATCGAATGGCACGGGAACTTTTTCGAACAAAAGAAAGCAACCCTGGTTCAATTGTAGACAATTTTGTCGAATATTGTGTGCCTCGATATTGTGTGCCAGATGATTTCAAGGGACATAATTTAGAGAGTGGACATTCGCGGTGCTTCATGTATGCAACGATAAAAAAAAATCGACAAAGTTTGTCCTAAAATAATCTCTACATGTATACATTCTCAGCAAAATATACAAGTAAACACTCGAACAGCAAATACTCCGTGAATGTGCATTTTTCCATTCTCGGACATTGAGAGGCACATTACAGGCACTGCCGTCTGTGAACAGCAACGCAGTTAGCACAATTTCGCCATTTTAGGTCATCCGGGCCTCCGCTGCTCAGTTCAGATCAGTTCAGTCTCTTAACCCTGAGATGGGTTGTTAAGGCACCGCTGATGACTTTCGGACAATCTAATTCCATCGATCTTTATCCTCTGTGGCTCGCTGTGAGTCAGCAAAGGTCAAGCCTGTCCACTCTTTGATGTTGTCTTCCCACCTCTTTCTCTGCCTACCTCTCCTTCTCCCACCTGGTACGGTACCTTGCAGGATGGTCTTGGCCAGCCCACTGCCTCTTGACACGTGACCGTACCACTTCAGCTTTCTGCTTTTCACGATTGAGAGCAGGTCTTCGTACTGTCCAATTGCTCTCCTGATCCTGTTGCTGACTTCCTCAGTCGTGACATGGTCTTTATATGAGATGTTCAGAATCTTGCGGTAGCATCTCATTTCCAGGGCTTGTATCCGTCTCTGTAGTTCAGATGTGAGTGTCCAGGACTCGCATGCATACAAGAATATGGAGATGGCCAGCGTGCGCATGAGCCCGATCTTCGACGCGAGAGTGATATTTCTGTCGCGTCATATTGGCTTCAACTTTGCCAATGCTGCTGTTTTTGTGCTATCCGGGACAGTATCTCTGGTTTGGACCCTTCATTAGTCACGATAGATCCCAGGTATTTGAAGTTGTTCACAGCTTCCAGTTTTTGGCTCTTCACTTTGATTTCCATTTTGAAGCCCCGAGGATTGATCGTCATCACCTTGGTCTTCTCGGCGCTGATCGCCATGCCATATGCCTGTGAGGTCTTGTCCAGGTGCTCGCCAAGACTAGCCAGCTCCTCCTCACTTCCTGCTAATTCATCAATGTCATCAGCAAAACGTAAGTTGGTGATATTTCTGCCACAGATGCTGATCGATCCTTCGTGGTCTGCTGCTGCAAAGCACCTCCGAAGCTTACTCGGCAAACCTCCTTGTGAGCTAGTGCCTCTTTGTGAGCGAGGCGCTGTGGAAAACGCCCTCGTCTGGCGTTTTCTGCAAGGTCCTTGCAGGATCCTAGTGTAAGCAACGCGCCCTTGGGCATCACCTGATTACGGGGATCAAGTGTCCGCTTTCGTCAAACTGCAGAAAGTGTATCTCACGTGTAACCTTGAACGGCCTCAGTGTGAAAGGTCAAAGTCTTCTCTAATGATCTGTTAAGGAGGGCGACTGCTCCCGACCTCTCGATGTGCTCGCTTTCTGAATAAGAGCTTCTCGCGTTTGCTAGCTTAGTGTTATAGTAGTAGTAGTAGTAGTAGTAGTAGTAGTAGTAGTAGTAGCAGCTATAGTAATAGTAGTAGTAGTAGTAGTAGTAGTAGTAGTAGTAGTAGTAGTAGTAGTAGTAGTAGTAGTAGCAGTAGTTTTAATGGCAGTAGTAGTAATAGTAGCAGTAGCAGCAGAAATAGTAGTAGTAGTAGTAGTAGTAGTAGTAGTAGTAGTAGTAGTAGTAGTAGTAGTAGTAGTAGTGATGGTGGTGGTGGTGGTGGTGGTGGTGGTAGTGGTGGTGGTAGTAGTAGTAGTAGTAGTAGTAGTAGTAGTAGTAGTAGTAGTAGTAGTAGTAGTAGTAGTAGTAACCATAAGCAGCGTTCTCTACACCCCAAAACCTTCTCTACAGAAGGTCAGCACACCAAGCTCTCGTGTACTCGCCCTCATGAGTATACCTTAAAAATAAGTACGTTACAAATGGGTCTTTTTAGTGTTTGTCTTGTCAGAGTTTCAGCACGGTGCTCTTAGACTCCTCATTCTGAGATTTGTCGAATGATATATAGTATAGTTTCTAGTCACAATAAACAAGACGTATGAAAGTTTTCTCTCATCATTTTTCATTTGACGAACGTTAACGTTCTCACCACCCTAAAATATTATCATCGATGCTACAGTTTGACTGAACTGAACATTCAAATTGTCAGTAATAGTTCATCTTTGTGCGACACACCACAGTTATCCATGACGTCGATGTTTGGGAAAGTAGGTGGGCATGAAACTGCACGGAGTTGTAAAGAGAGGAGTCGCGCTGATGGAATGAGACAGTGACCTCCAGTGCACTCTTCCCTCTCCGCGCCGCTCCAGCTGTGAGTCCCGAGCCTCAAGACAGAGAGGTGTGAGGGCGACACCCCGGACATGTTATCCAACTCAGGTCGGATTGGTTCCCTCGGGCTTAGAGTTGTCTCCCATTTTGAAGATTGTCTCCTCCAGACTGGAGCTCTTTTCCATGCCTGTTTCTACGGCAGCTGTGTCCATGCCTCATGGCGATTGGTCGCAGTCATGGCAAACTTCCGTTTTGCTCCATGATGTTGGGGACACTTCCTTCAATAGACCTGACAGCCGGTGACAAATTGAATTACGTTGATAGAATGTTCATGCGGATTGTTTGTACAGAATGTTCCCACTCTGGTGGCGTGGTGCTGCAGAATTGACGTGTGTTGAATGATGCATTTTTAAACCCGTGTTCCAATTGATGAACTTATGTTTTTCTACGACTCAAAATGAAACAGATCTAGCAACAGAAATCCTACCAAAAGCGTTACTTGACCAAACAGTTTACAAACATACCACTACCTCACACACATTCACAAATGCACACGAGCTCACACATACATACGTGCATGCACGCGCGCGTACACACACACACACACACACACACACACACTCACTATTTGCTATACTTTAGACCGCGTTCAACACTCGTATAATCACGTCTCCTTATTTTTCGTTGTCTTTTTTTGTAATCGTTATTATCATCGACATAGTCTCCGCAGCTGTCTTAGTTTTGTCGCCTACGAAAACTAGTGTGTAAATTTGAATTCCGGATGGAGAAACGAGAGGAGGTAGACACACACGTACACACGCGCGCGCGCGCACACACACACGCATGTACACCCCCCAAAAGCACGCGCACAGCGAGCGAGCGAACGAGAGAGAGAGAGAGAGAGAGAGAGAGAGAGAGAGAGAGACAGAGAGACAGAGAGACAGAGAGACAGAGAGACAGAGAGACAGAGACAGAGAGAGAGACAGAGAGAGAGAGAGAGAGAGAGAGAGAGAGAGAGAGAGAGAGACAGACAGACAGACAGACAGACAGACAGACAGACAGACAGACAGACAGACAGACAGACAGACGGCCGGCCGGCCGAAAGGACGGAAGGACGGACGGGCGGGCGGGCGGGCGGGCGGGCGGGCGGACGGACGGACGGACGGACGGACGGACAGACAGACAGACAGGCAGACAGACAGACAGACAGACAGACAGAGGGAAAGAGACTACGAGAGTAAGAGAGAGAGAGAGAGAGAGAGAGAGAGAGAGAGAGAGAGAGAGAGAGAGAGAGAGAGAGAGAGAGAGAGAGATCCAGGCTTCAAAGCAGACGGGCAGGCAGACACACATACGTACAGAGGACATGCAAACAAGCAGACACTTGCGCCCGCACGCACGCATGCCCACCACAAAAACACATGCATGAATTTACACATAACTGTTCAGAAAGTGAAACACAGGTTGACACGAGCAGAGACAGACAGGCTGAGCAATGGAGGCAGAGTGAACGAAAGGAAAATGAATATAGAAAAGGAACAGAGAATGCCTGACCTCATCAGTTCAAGTGGCTGCTTGGGCCAGAAGGTTAATTAGGTAATTCAGTCAGCCCAAAATCGATGGGCGTCCAATGCAGCCTTGTTCACTTTTATTGGAACATACTGCCCTGCTAACCCATCCCTCCCCCCTCCACTCCCCCTACAGTCCGGCATCTGGTTCAGCGGTGTTGAGCAAGGCTTTACACATTTTAGGGAAAATAGCGAGCATGATTATGATCCCCTAATTTATTCAGGGTTTTTGCTGCTTGCAAATGACTAGCAACGGTTTTCAGTTTGTTTTTGTGTTCCGGTACGGCAGGGAGGATGAAAGGAAAGGTGGGTAAAGTGCTTAAAAAGACACCGAGGCCTTATAAATTAATATTTTATAAGAATCAAAAAGATGGTCGTAGTTTCTGTCCTGTTTTGTTCTTCCCTTTTAATCTTTCATAAGCGTGTTTTTTCCCCCTCCATTTTTGTTTGCACCACAGTGCGTGTTATGCCATTCGCACGCCATCATTTTGCAGATAGAACAGAGAATGTTAGTCAGTGACTAATGTATTTGAATACTAGTGCGATTCACGCTTCTGCTCAAGAGTAAGCGACTTCAAAATCACTGTGGGGAAGGATGTAATCAACCCAGATCAGAAAAGAGCATTACTGAGGTCAACGCGCGCTCCAGCAAGTCTGATCATCTAAACCTTATCCGCGCATGGCACAACCTACGTGCAATGAGGTCACCTACATCCCCCCAAAATACGCCACTGTTGATCCTGCCTCCTCCACGAAGAAGGTTTGGTCGCCTCCAGCACTAAACAAGGCAGATTGTTTCTCCCCCGCTCCGCCTTCGGAGTTTACAGGAGCGAGTTTTTGTCCGTTCGGACTTTGATCGTTTTGTATACCTGTCGTAATTAGAAAATGGCGCCTTTTTCTCCTTTCTTCCAACATTTCCAACGCCGCGAGCGAGGGAAGCCCGGACAAAAGTTTTCAAGGAACCCTGAAACCAAATTGATTTCCTCAAGAGTGTATAGAAGACGTTCGCGATCACGTCAGCCGGGAAAAGTTCTGGGCTTTTGTTAGGGTCCAGATTCCATGTTTGCATTGCCGTCTTGACGAAAAGCCCCAGTCGCTCAGGTGAATGGGTTTTTTCCCTTGAAGCGTAGTCCTCGCATCTACGCCTCTCCCTGAGCAAATCTGGTTAATGGAACTTGATTTCGCAAAATAATCACAGTTCTTCTCCCACGAAGGTAAAAATGGTGACTAAACCGCACGTGGAACATTAAATGAATGATTTTTTTAACACTCGGTTTTGATTTCCGCCGTCAAGAGAGTTGTGTTTCCAAGGAATTCCCTGACGTTTCTTATTCCTGACACTGTGCTCGCGAGCGAAAACGGCCCCGCATTTAAAAGTAAATCCGTTAATGGTTCTCGGGTGTTGTATTCGCTGGTTTGAAAGCACGGCAACCAGAAAAAACTTAGAGACAACACATATACACACGCGCGCGTCAGCAATTGACGTATGCATGCGTTCATGCACAACACACACACATTAAAGCGCTTATTCAAACCATGAAACACTGTGGTTAAATATATAATGCACATCGCTCACATCAAGTGTTTCGTGACTTGCACAAACTCACTCGTGACTTCTTCAAATGATGGGAATAGTTCCAAATTTAATTACCTTTATCCATCCACGAGCAAGATTAGTGCTGATAACAGTTTTCTTTAATATGTTAAAAATTGTTAAATTTTGAAACTCAATATATTCAATGTAGCGAGGAAACCCACAATTTATGTTTGCTTTTTGTCATTTTAACTGTAACAGCAAATTCCCCACTACTACCGGGTTTCTTATAACCTTCTTGACGAAGTACTCACTAGTTTATCTTTCTGAAGTTTACGAAGAAACAAGGCAGCAGTTGGCCAATGTCAAAAGCGTCCATCGATTGAACATGGCCGCCTACACGAGTTCTCTCCCCTGGGAAGGGAAACAACTCCAGCCACTCCTTGACCAAAGGATGCAGGCGACGGCATATGCACTGAATTTTCGGGGTCCTTCCCAGTAATTGCCCCGTAAACTTGTCGACGCCACATTTAACCCACTTGTTCTTCCAACATCAAAGCAGACGGCTGTGCCATTTTACGATCTGAAAAGCTTCCTGATCACGTGGGATGGTCATCGGCCTACAACTCGTTCCCCCCGTTCCCTCCGATCCAGATTATTGATCTTGTAAGTTACAGCTCGCACACATCGCCGAGGGAATTCTGCGTGAGCTAAAGTGGCCTCGCCAGATATTTTCTAACGGGCCAAAAGGCTTTAACAGCGAAAACAAGGGAGGTATAAAGTTGCATCAGTGCTCTCCCTTATCAGATATTTTACATCTATTATGGTCAAATGGGGAAAACACACGACAAGTCATCTGTCATGGAACGTTAAGGCTTTGTAATGGACCTCATGCACGAGTCAGCAGCGAATGTGTTACGCGAGTTATCTCCCCTGAAATCGGTGCGTGATCGAAGATAGCGACAATGGAAACAAAGCGAGTGACTGTGAGCGAACTGCAACGTTTCTTGCGAGACAGAGGTGTGGTTGTGGGTCAGAGCAAGAGACAAGAACTTCTTGAACTTGTTGGGATAGCCAAGGACTTGGGTTTACCCGTAGATCCTGAGTTATGTGTAGAAGATCGACCTGAAGTGATAGGCGAAAAACTGAGAGACGGCAACCTCGTGTTGTCCAACCCTGCACTTCTGTCTGGATCTTCGGACATAAGCATCCTACCAGACTTTTCTTTTGTGGATGTGTGCACCTACTTGATGGGACATGGCGTGGGCATTACAGCTATCAGGGACTATAGACGCTCCGAAGCTTATAGTCTCATGCAGGACGGCTTTGTCAGTAGTGTTGAAACCATGGAGCTAACCAGTGGGTACTATGCAGTTAAGGCTTCAGTCAAGCCGAGGACAAGGGACAGAGATCCAGTTACCAACGCTCCATTAGTGTGTGTATGTGTGTGTAGGTGTGTGTGTGTGTGTGTGTAGGGGTGTGTGTGTGTGTGTAGGTGTGAGTGTGTGTGTAGGTGTGTGTGTGTAGGTGTGTGTGTGTGTATGTGGTCAAGAGTACAGAGGTGCTGAGTATTGGTGAGACACAAATATTTCAAAATAAACTTTCTGATACAGTAATGATACACTCTTCATTTTACTTAAATATGATGCATTAGGTGAAGTCTAAACTGTACAGAAAAGAAAAACTGAATGCAATGTTTAGTTTAGTTGTATTTGAAGAAGACAGTTTGGAGTCTCATCTTAACTTGACACCACCACTCATTCAGAAAAAGAGCCACAAAAGATAAACTATTCAACACAAAAACTTTATTGCAGCTTCAACATCCAAGTAATAATGATATTTTTGTTCCTAGGTCAAGAAGAAGTGAAATAAAGCCATAACTGTTAGTCAAATTAGAGGTTAGCATTTGTCAACTTTACACCGCAGCCAATTTTCATGTCACACTTTGGTGTAGAGTTAAGAAGAGACTCCAAACCAGACCCATGACTCCAGACCATGTGTGTCTGTGTGTGTTTGTGAGTGTGTGTGTGTAGGTGTGTGTGAGTGTGTGTGGGGTGGGGGTGGGGGTGGGTGTGTAGGGGGGGGGTGTGTGTGTGTAGGTGTGTGTGTGAGGGTAGGTGTGTGTGTATGTAGTCAAGAGTACAGAGGTGCTGAGTATTGGTGAGACACAAATATTTCAAAATAAACTTTCTGATACAGTAATGATACACTCTTCATTTTACAAAAATATGATGCATTAGGTGATGTCTAAACTGTACAGAAAAGAAAGACTGAATGCAATGTTTAGTTTAGTTGTATTTGAAGAAGACAGTTTGGAGTCTCATCTTAACTTGACACCACCACTCATTCAGAAAAAGAGCCACAAAAGATAAACTATTCAACACAAAAACTTTATTGCAGCTTCAACATCCAAGTAATAATGATATTTTTGCTCCTAGGTCAAGAAGAAGTGAAATAAAGACATAATTGTTAGTCAAATTAGAGGTTAGCATTCATCTTAACTCAACTTTACACCGCAGCCAATTTTCATGTCACACTTTGGTGTAGAGTTAAGAAGAGACTCCAAACCAGACCCATGACTCCAGACCATGTGTGTCTGTGTGTGTGTGTGAGTGTGTGTGTGTGTGTGTGTGTGTGTAGGTGTGAGTGTGTGTGGGGTGGGGGTGTGTGTGTGTGTGTGTGTGTAGGGGTGTGTGTGTATGTGTGTGTGTGTGTGTAGGTGTGTGTGTGAGTGTAGGTGTGTGTGTGTGTGTGCATGTGGTCAAGAGTACAGAGGTGCTGAGTATTGGTGTGACACAAATATTTCAAAATAAACTTTCTGATACAGTAATGATACACTCTTCATTTTACATAAATATGATGCATTAGGTGATGTCTAAACTGTACAGAAAAGAAAGACTGAATGCAATGTTTAGTTTAGTTGTATATGAAGAAGACCTACACAAACGCACAAGCTCAATAC